>LFZO01000279.1:0-45585 GCA_001578225.1 Pseudocercospora musae | reverse complement strand
CTAAAGGGTTTTAGCTCTTTTAGTCTAGGCTTACCTATCGTAATATCTATACCCGTACTTACTACGCTTAGCGTAGGCACCTCGCTATATCTTCGCAATAGTATAATACTAAGACTAAGCCGAGAGGGTAGGGTCCTATAGATACTCTCTATAGACCTATCCTTAGAATTACTAGTATCCTAGTCGGACTCTAGCGATACTTAGCGATTAGACCGCTCGACGCTTATACTACGCCTAGTACCCGCTAGCGCTAATCCTATATCGCGCTATATACGTAGCCTAGCATTTTTACGCTCTAGCTCCTAGGCTTAGACTTCTTATTTAAGTAACTTCTACTTAGCTTTCGAGCGCGCGATTCGCTCGTTTAATATAGCCTACCGCTCGCTAAAGGTCGTCTAGCGTTCTTTATCCCCCTAGGGGCGATCGTCGTCCGTAGGCGCTATAGTGTTACTACCTAACGTAGTTAGCTCGCTTGCGCTTATCGTATAGTGTTCTATAGGCTACTACGAGGATAGACTTGTTAGAACTATTAGGGGCTAGGTATATAGCAACGTATAGAATACCCGCCTAACCGATAACACTATAGGTAGTAGAACTAACAAGTGCCTCCTAAAAGGATTGCGTAGGGCGCTAGGTTAAAAAGGCTATACGAGTTACGTACATCTAGCGTGCGCCCCTAGCGCGCGCCGCTTAGTACACTTAGGGCTTAGCAAGAGACCTTACCTTATCGAGGTCCTTATACTATATCTATATCTAGCTACTTAGATATAGATATAGTATCGCTCGGCTCTACTATAGTAACCTTAAATTACTTACTCTTAGTAGACTCTTTATCTTTAGCGAATATAAAGGCTTATATTATCTAGTTAAAAATATATCTAATATAGTAAATATAGCGTCCTTAGAAGTAGCTATTACCTTTAGCTTATATAAAGGACTCTATAGTAGTATAGAGGATCCTATTATTAGAGCTACTATTAGCTATAATCTAGCTAATCTTACTAGTTATATTAAAGGTCTCGAAAGTAGTAATAAGTAGCTAAGTAAGGAAGTTATCTATATAAGAGCTAACTAGAAGATATAGTAAATCTAGTAGTACTTAAGTTAATAGGCCCTTCTCCTTAATATACTAGTAATTAATTACCTAGAAGTACTTCTTACTATACTATATCTTCTAAGTATTAGTACTAAAGTAAAGGTAGCTAAGGATATATAATAGGCCTAATTTAATATACTCTTAGAAGTCCTCGAAATTATAGATAATATAGCTAAAGAGTATAGTATAAGAACGTAGAAGTACGTAATCGACCTTCGGATTAATAGCTAATATTAAGTCCTTAAATTCTTTCAATATAATAGTATAATACGAGATACTAAGTATTATAATAAAGTATACGAGGATATATCTAAAGGCCTTCTTCTAAGCTATAGCCCTTAATATATTCTTAGTCTTCTATTATAGAGTATCCTTATTCTTCTAATATATAGCTAAGAAGTTAATTATAGCTTACTTTATACTATTATTATCCTTCTCTTTTATATAATATATAATTATTAATAATCTAATACTTATAGAATAGATACTTAGTAGCGTTACTAGATTATAACTAAAAGCGCTCTATATTAGTCTCCTTATAGTATCTAGACTATATAGTAGAATACTCGATAGTAGCTATTCTTAATCTACTTAGACTCTCTATTCTTTAGCTTTCTTAAATAAAACTATAACTCTAGATTACGCTTATTACTAGTTCTCTTTCTCTTTTTAGATAGTATTAGAGTTAGTATCGGTTATATAGGTATCGCTAATAAGGATAAAGACTAACTAGATAGAAATAATAGGTTAAGTCTTAGTTAGAGAGGTTAACTTAGAGATGTTAGATTTAGTATCTCTCTAGCTACTAGATGTTTAATATTACTTAAATTACTCGAATTTTGGATAAATAGTATATAATCGCTATTAAGCGTTTCTCGTTATATTCCTTAGATATTTAAATAATCTTCTAAGCGCCTTTATAACGGCTTAGGATTGTTATATATCTCTACTATATAAGAGAGTATGTATAAGTAGTAAATTAGATAGAGATCTAAAGAATTTAAGTTTAGATATAGCTTACTAAGCTTAATAGAATAGTAAGGCCTACTATTAGTTATAGACTCTAGAGGTTCCTATTAGGCTTAAAGGTTCCAAAATAATATAATTTAGATTTTTTTAAATAGGGATAGATAATTATAAAGTAACTAGTATAATAACTTCTACAACTTATCTCTATTTTAATCCTTTATAATACTACTAATATACTCCTTTCTAATAGTAGAAATCGCTAAAATATTATAAGTATACTATATAGTAAGCTAATCCTTCTATTTATACTCTTTATCTATATATAGTAGATATAGATTATAAGGATAGGGGTTAGTATATCTAAAGTATCTCGCTCTCTCTTCTATTCTCTCGATTCGCTCGTAATATATCTTATAATAATTCCTTAGATATACTACTATATAGTTACTATCCTTATAGATATATTCTTTAAAAGTAATAATCTTCTTAGTATAAATATCTAGCCTAGTATTAGCTTCGATTAGTCGATATATCGAAGCCTTATAACCTCTTCTAATCTCGCGCTATTTTTCTAATAGGACTAGCGAAGGAGAGTATCTATACGTAGTACTAGCTACAAACCTAGAGGCGACGACGTCGTCGATAGAGCTAAATCTCTCCTACCCTACTAGTATAGCCTAAGGGCTAAGATAAGTACCTAGATGCGAAGGAGTCTAGCTCTAAGGTAACTAGCGATTTAGAAAACTATCTAGCTACCTATCGAGCCTAGCGTAGCTATAACTATTACAAGAACTAATACTAAATCGATAGGCTAATCTTCCTAGGGAGGGAATCTATCCTAAGGATAAGGGACTAGAGTAGTAACCTAGGACTAATTATCCTAAAGAGGAGGGAGGAATAACTAAAGAGGAGGTTTTAAGAAGTACTAAAAGGAGGAGGAAATATAAAGGTTAAAGCACTTAGAATATCCTAATACCTATAGTCCCTAGGGGAAGTATAGCCCTAGATTTGTCTCCTAGGCCCTAGCTTCCCTAAGGGTAATATAATATTAGTTCTAAGGGCTAGGTATCTAATACAAACTATTCCTTATACTATATATAAGGTAGCCTATAAAGAATACCTAAATATAGAGGCTAATATAGGAAATCCAATTTCTAGTACTATAGGTTATATAACTAGATACTAAATAAGGATAGGAATAGTTCTTAGCTTAGTAGAGAGCTAATATAGAAGTTAACTAGAAAATAGGAGAAAGGATAAGGACCTATATTTATAAAAGGAAGGGAAGAAGGAGAGGAAAGGGATAGGGATACTACCTTATCCCCTAAACTAGAGGCCCTCCTACCTAGCCTAAAAAGCTATAAAGGAATAAGCTAAAGGATACTAAACTAGAGGAAGCAAACACGATCTAGTTAGAATAATAGAGATATAGGGAACCTCTTAATGTTTAAAAGACTAGTATAACTAAGGGTAGGGTCTAGTATCCCTAATAATATAAAGGAGAGTAGAGGTTTTTAATACTATACAAAACTAGAAGGGACTTTAAGAAGGCTAGGAAGATAGGATATAGGGCTTTTTCCCTTCTAAGGAATATATAGAGATAGCTACTTATCTAGGAGTTGGAATAGTATAGTAATACAAGAACTTATCTATCTATCTATTTCTCTAATACTTACTCTAATTTAGTTCTTAAAGCCCTTATCTCGCTATACTACTTAGTAAACTAGTCTTTAAAAGCTTAGTCCTTCTTTGTCTTCTTAGGATTTTTACGAAGCCTCTTAGTAACTAGTTAGTCTTAAACGGAAGAGCTAGAAGTAGATATACTATCGGTAGATCGCTTCTTATTCTTAATTAATTAAGTCTATTATAGTAGTAGTAGTAATAACTTAGGCTCTAACTTAGGCTCTAACTCGCTATCTAATAGCTATACAATTAGCCTTAGTATTTCATAGTATTTGACTTTACCTACTACAATTACCTCTATGCGCTTATACTCTATAGTTAGTATAAGATTATATATAGAAAGAGATAGAAATACGTAAAGTTAAGGAATCTATATATACTATAGTATCGCTATTCAATACCTTAGAAATACTAAGTAATTATTATAATTATAATCACAATCACATAATCAATAATTACACTCACAATCAGTGCGATTGTGGGTAATTATGTGATTGCTATAATCAATAATCAACCACTATGTCGACGGCTCACTCAGGTGTGCAAGGCAAACTGGCGACGTGTGAAAGACTTGGTATTTATGTCTGGCGCGTAGCGATCGCACTCATGAGATCCCGTGGTCGCCTCCTGCTACTTGCATTGCATGAGCAAGTCGATCCTGTATTGTCGTTGTGCAAAACATAAAAGAAGTCACTTACGTCCACGCCAAGCTTTGTCGTCATTTTTGGTGCCTTCCTCTCGTGCAACCACTACCTCCAGGATTCATATTGATGTGGCAAAGCTGATAGCGGTCAGTGTGTTGTTGTGTCTTGGTGCAGATGATTTAGAATCGCTCACCGGAGGATCTGACGCAGGAGGTGTGACGCCGGCCTTACCCTTCTGAAGGCTTCAGGATTCAACCAAAAACTGACTGAACCCCCATGAGAGAGCCACCGTTTGAAGCACGGCCATTGAAGATCTCCTATCGGCGTGTACAGATTGTACTACTGGATGTAGGGTATGTACAATTGCCCCCTAAGGCTGAGTGGTCTTTTCGTTTTCGGCACATTTCCAACCATTAGATTACTCTATTCTAGTTCTGCTGAAACCGGTGCCCAGCTGCATCTGATGATGAGATCATTGCTCCAAATACCACTGCGCCTCATTGACACCATTTCCTCGCTGTGTTGGCAAGTTGCCATCGTCCATAAGCATAGACCTCTGGACGCTCGTAGGGTTCAGCTTTGCTCGTGATTGATGCCTGTATCCACTTCCTGCCGTTCACCTCCACAGTCTTGGCCTGAATATGCACCCATGCTCCGGGAGTGATCTCATCCAGGAGGTCGTAGTTGTAGCCAAGTTCCACTTCTTCGGCAGCCATGCTCGGGCCGCAAACAAAGGTTCCAACAGCTTTCTCCATCGCCGACTCGAGGAATTCTTCGTTGCTTGACCTTCGTAGCGGCAGTCTCTGGACCCACTGTGCTATTGTCGGTGCTTTTGACGCTGTAATCGTTGACTGGATGGATGTTCGCCTTCCATGTGCAAGTTGTGAGCATCTTTGAACGAAGGACGGAGGGCTTGGTGGTTGAGTTTGGATGTTCATCCGCTGAATGGTCGTCCGCTGAATCGCTAGTGGATCATGCAGCTCTTCGAAGCCAGGATGGTACATAGTGTTGATGAGAGACATTGTTCCAGATGTGCAAGGCCAAGGCGTGGATGATAGAAGGTGACCTGGAATGTGAGCTTTCGCCTTCGTGGATCGTAGGAAGAATAAGGTGCAAGAAGATCGCCGGTTTTGAATGCTGATCAGAGACTACTGACCAGGATCCAGGTGATCTGATTTGGGCAGGTGGTGGATTCGCCATGGCTTCGGCTCCTTATGTATATTGTAACCCGACGCGCTGTGTTTTAACCATTACAAAGCACGACTTCTCTCCAGAGCACGTAGACGAGTTGCACGCGGTGACCACAAGTCGGTGTGGTCGGCGCTTCCACAGAAGGCGCCAGGAATAGACCTTGTGCACTGCATTCGAGTTACTGTGCCCGATGCACGTGGCAACGCCATGCACATCGCTTACGAAAACGCATTGCTCTCTTGGCAAAAGAGGAATGCTTCCACAATCTTCGTCTAAACCTCGACAATTTCTGGAAGGTTATGGGCCGTGTCAGTGCGGACGAGAATCGCCGCTGTGAGTTGCTCTCATGCCCGATATTCCCAACTGAGGCACTTCTGTGGAGCATGTGCTTCAATGCCACTCTTCGGCACCGATGTGGAATTAGGCAAGTAGGTAGCACACGAGGCCTCCAGCTTCGCGCCATGTGCCGTTGTCCTGGATCTCTGCTCGGTGAGGAATGTACTACAAGCTCGATTTTTAGGTGGCTCTATGCCGTCAGCATTTATGCCTGTTCCAGCGTGACACCATACGATCTCTGATCAAAGCACATTCTCGCCCACAGGAAAGCCGCGACGGGCAAGTCTCCGATTCTGTAGACGAAGACCGGAAGCTGTTCCTGTATGGCGTGTCCCGGACGGGCTGCAGTGGCTGTGTTCTGAGCCCATATCGAGCCTGCAGGAGTAGGTTGTCGCCCCATTGCACTGCTCTAAGGCTAGGCCTCGTATGCTCACGATGCAACATCACCGCTCCGAGTCTGGCCCTTACTACGCCGCTGTGACCAGGCACGAGCTGTTCAGGCTGATCTTGTGTTCCGACTTCCTTTCAAAACCTGTTCCTGTAACCTGAATCGGCATGTAGAAAGTTATCTCCAACGTATTTCCAAGTTGATATCGCCATCATGCATTCAGTGTACATCTCTTGCCATTTGGCGCTCCTTCGAGGAGCAGAGCGGCTTGAGGGCTCAGTCATGCCATAACACACAGCAGCCAGCTCCTTCATGGCCCAACGGCTCCGCTGTATGAGGCTTGAGTGCTCTAAGTCATTCTTACCAAACATCCATAGCGTGTGCCCTCTCTTGCTCTCTCTTGTGGCTTCTGGGGGAGTTTGAGGCGGGATAGGCATCGGGTTGCGATTTAATGCGCTCAACTTTTTCGGGATGGATATGCTCCGAATCTGAGTAATTCAAGCCAGATCTTGGAGTCCACCAATTGTCACTGCGATGAGGAAGGCGAGAGCGCCACAGAGGAGATGTCGCCAGCCTCGAGGAGCGAGGCGGAGTGAAAGGAGACTCTGCCCAGCCAAGCCAGGGGTTCGACAACAGCAACAACAAAACGTCGTGCTTTGCACCGTATGGCGGAATGCATCTAGAATTGCACCTCACCTCGGATCACGGGCAATATGACTGCCTCTCGTGGTCTCGCGTCCAAAGGCACTAAGGTCCAATCTAATGCCACACAGAGGTCTCCCGGAGGAGAGTATTGACGGCCACTTCGACAAGAGCGGATTAATGATACGAAAGCATCTGCATAGAACCACGATGAGGCATATCCCGTCCTCGCTGTGCGAAGGCAGGGCGCGACAGCTTTCGTCCCGAGGCGTCATGGCCGCGTTTCTGATCTTGTTAGCACTGGTCTGGACCATCACAGTACAACCACTGAGCCTCTCGCAGCCTGCAAAAGGGTTAAAGCAATCAGACAAACCACCTCACCTGGATACAGACTATAGTACTCGAACCGACTTCGATATTGTGCTTAGTATGTATCGAGAGGACCCGGCAGAAGTTGCTTTGAATGTCACTCGTATTCTCAATACCTCTTCAGTTCCGTCCGATTACCGGATTTGGATCTATATCAAAGCCGATGATGTGGAAATCCATGCTCTCGCTTCACAATTCCCTCGTGGTAGGACGCATATCATCAAGCGTCCTAATGTTGGACGCGACGGCGAGACTCATCTCCATCATATTCTCTCCCAATGGGACGACCTCGCGCGACATACTCTCTTCATGCAAGCTGGGGTGGACGAATACCCAGGATTGCCTGAATTGTTACAACGTATTGAGAGCCACTTCGCGCAGGGGACGGGCATCCTCAATCTTGGTTTCGTGGACATTTGCGACTGTCATGCTTGCGCAGACCCATACTGGCACGACTTCTCTGGTCTACTGCCTCAAACTTACGCACTCGCAAATCGTGATGCAGAATTTGAGTGGCTTCTGATGTCCTATCAAGCACAATTCATTGCATCTGCCGCGAGGATACGCGGTGCAGGCCAAGGCGTGTATAGGTACTTGCATTCGGCATTGGTCGAGCCAGGCAGCTGGGCGCATCAAGAATCATATTTGAGCAGGACTTGGACTCCTTCTGCCGATTCAATGAACAATCCTGCTATAGGATTCTCGGTGGAAAGGTTGTAGATGGGGATCATGTTCGACTTTGGAAGTGGGTATGAGATGTCCATCTCTGCTCAGTGGAACCCGGGTGAATGCCGCAGCAGGAGATTGCCAATGCCTCGATTGATCTCTTGGCATCACTCAAACCAGCAGCAGCAAAACGAGTATCATAAACAACATGGCAAAAACTGGGCATGAAAGAGGTCGTGGTGTAGGTGATGACTAGTATTACGCCCCAGGCTGCCCGCCATAAACCATGGCAGCCACGAGGCATACTCTGCTTGACGAGAACAGGCTCAGTTATGAGACCATATGTTTCGATCAGCAGCCTGGCCCCTGCAGAGCACGCTTAGCCAAGCATACGAGCCAGGAATCCGAGACTGCCTCGCAGCGAACTACTCGCACAATTCCAAGCTTGCCGAGATGCGCATACAGCTAACTTCCAAATAGCCTCGAACTTGTGTTTGTCATGACTGGTCGAAGGAATTACTCCACGATTGCATCACTTTTAGCAGAAACCTAAAAGCTCCAATCCCCACTATGGCAGTCTGGAGCTCAAAAGATATATGAATAGACTGTTTGTGCCTAGGAACAACACATTTGCCAAGCATAGAACCTATCCTCACAATTGATCAACCATGGCACCACCAGTCATCATTTTCGATTATGGCATGCATCCCTCCTCAACTTCCACAACCACATTCTCGAACTAACACTTCATACATGAACACAGACTTCTCCCCCTACGCCCAAAAAGTAAAACTCCTCCTCGCATCCTCCAACATCCCCTTCTACAAATGCGATCAACCCGCTGTCCTTCCCAGAAAAGACCTCGAAAACCTCGGAATCACCTACCGCCGCATCCCACTCCTCGCAGTCGGAAAAGATGTTTACATCGACTCCTCAAAAATCATTGATATCATCTCCACTTCCCTAGGCAAAATCCGCCAATCTTCCTCCGACAAAGCCTTCCAAGTCTGGGGCGACACCGTGTTTCAAGAAGTCCTGACTCTCATCCCAATGAAAGTCCTCACTCCAGACTTTGTCAAAGATCGTCAAACAATCTTCCCTCTCCTCACCCGTCCAGACCTAAAAACAATCCGTCCCAGTGGATTGGCGCAATTCCAAGCTCGTCTCGCGGAATTCGAACACCAATTCCTCTCCCAATCCACCCCGGAAGCACCTTTCATCGGGGGCTCGAAGGAGATAGGTTTGGCGGATATTCACGCCATTTGGCCGATTCGTTGGGCTTTGAATGATCTTGGTGCGAAGGGCGATGGTGGTGTGGGTAAAGATGTGTATCCCAAAACTTGGAGAGTACTTGAGATGTTACCCGAAACGAATCCCAAACCTGAGAAGACTGTGAGTGGGGATGAGGCTAAGGAGTTGATTTTAGGGAGTCAGTGTACTGCGAGGGAGTTGGGGGTTGGCAAGGATGATGCTTTTGGATTGGAGAGTGGGACGGAGGTTACGGTTGAGAGTTTTGAGTGAGTTAAAAAGAAGAAAGCAGAGAGAGAGAGAGAAAGAGAGGTGGTAGTAGAGGTTTGGGGATTGCTGACTTTTGTGTTGCAGTGCGAAACCTGGAATGCATCCTCAATTTGGAAAGTTGGTGGGTACGGACATTGATGAGAGTGTTGTTGAATTGAAGGAGAATGGGGTTAGGTTGCATTTCCCTAGGATTGGGTATCTGGTTAGGAACTTGTGAGTCGATTACGATGAGATCTATTGCGGACGGATGTATTGGTACTGACGGTATGTGAATGTAGGCAAGATTCTCCGGCGAAGTTGTGAAATGCGATCGGGCCAGCGTTGGGGAAATTCGTTGCGAGTGCCTGGTTGTCCATGACTCTAGAGAGGATTGCGGGTTTACGTAGTAGTTATGCGTACGCCCTACGTATGCGTGGATGAAAGTAAAAAGCATAGATGGTGCAATGAGTTGGTCTTAGTTGGTCTCGTTATGCCTTATATTTCATGTCTCTCATAGATGTGCCTGGCCTGTGTTGATCTTGAGAGGCCTGCCCTGGTCTCTCTTGCTTCTGGACGTTTCCGTTTTGAGCACACCTTACAACCTATCACTTTGCCTACCGGCAAGCTGCTCACAAGAACACCATGCCAGCAGCCATACCCAAAACACCAACCATACCTCCAACAGCATTCTTCGCAGCCGGATTTCCAGACCGAGTCTCGGCTGGGCCCGACGACGAGCCAGAGCCAGTGCCACTTGTCTCAGAGCCAGCAGAGGAATCAGTCGTCGCCGTTCCTGTCATCGTCGAAGTGATCGTCGTCTCAGAAACCGATCCACCACTAACAGTGGTAGAGCTGAGGGTTATTGTGAGATTTCCCAGAGTATTGGTAATCGGTCCCAGGAGCGCATAGCTAGTACTCTGAGCACAGACTGGAGTTGAAGCAGGTTCGTTGTTGAGGTTTGTGTCTGTTTGAATTGAGAATACCAGGTCTGATTCGTGGACACAAGCAATGGTTGTCAGGGTGCCGTCGATTGTGGCGGTGGTGCTGGTGAGAGCGCTGCTGTTTACTGTGACTGAGGGCAGGATTGGGGAGATGGGTTCTGGGTACATTGGGGATGTTACTGTGACGCTGGTTTCTTGAGTTGTGGCTAGGCTGGCGATTGCCAGGGTGAAGGCGAGTGCTTGGAGCACGGTGTTGAATGTGAAGGTTGTCGAGAAGTTGAATGTGACTTTGTAGTCTCATTGTTTGCTGAGATGGTGCCTGAGGCAGATCACCTTGCATGAAGGCGTACTCCAGGAAAGAATCACTTGTTACGGTAATAAAGTCATCCTAACAACGACGGCCGGGATCGTGTCGGGCTTGAATGCTGAGAAGGCGGTCATGTTATGTAACAAGTATAAGAACATGGCCTGACCCTATGCCCTATGCCCTCTGCGCTGATAAGGCCAGTAACTACGCTACGCTCAACGATTAGAACTCGGCCTTCCACTTGCACCACACGACAATCGCATTCTCATGTCAGCGACGCCAATGCCAATGGCTCTCCGCCTGAGAGCTCAGTGGCTCGCGACACGAACGCCGCTATCCTCTACATGTTTGGTCTTGAACAGGCCATCTGCTCGTCCGCCAGCAATCACTCCACCTCGATACATTCGATATCAACATTCCGCCGCCGCCGCCGCCGCCGCAGCTACGCGAGGATTCTACTCAGCCTCCAATGTCGACCCCGAAGCCAGCGAATTCGCCGTTCCACTCCACGATGCCTCCATTTTCGCGCCCCTCGATACCTTTCCCCGCCGCCACATTGGCCCGACCGCCCAGAGTGCCGAAGAGATGCTGCAGGCTCTCCATCCTCCAGTGAAGAACTTGGATGATTTCGTGAGCCAGGTGCTGCCTCCTTCCATTCTCTCGCAGCGGGCCTTGAACATTGAGGGTCCACTTCCAGAATCTGCTTCCGTACCCACCACAGAAGGCGGCTACTCGGAAAGTCAGCTGCTTGCCAGACTTCGCCAGATCGCCAGCGAGAACAAAGTCTACAAGAGCTATATAGGGTATGGCTATGCGGGAACACGAGTGCCCGAGGTCATCAAGCGCAACATCCTCGAGAACCCAGCATGGTATACCAGCTACACTCCATACCAGCCAGAAATCTCCCAAGGCAGGCTGGAGTCTCTGCTGAACTTCCAGACCATGGTCACCGATCTGACCGGTCTTGCCATTGCCAATGCCTCGCTTCTTGACGAGCCTACAGCAGCTGCAGAGGCCATGACTCTTGCAGTCAACTCTCTGCCAATCGCTCGTGCCAGGCGCCCGAAGAAGGTCTGGCTGGTGTCACATCTCTGTCACCCGCAGACTATCGCTGTCCTAGAGAGTCGTGCTCAGGGCTTCAACATCACAATCGAGGTCGCTGATATTCTTGACGGCACGCGCATCGATGCGCTAGGCGACGACTTGATCGGCGTCCAAGCACAATACCCAGATACTCTTGGTGGCGTGGAGGACTTTCGAGCCATCGCAGACAAGGTACACAAAGTACAAGGCACATTCGCTGTAGGCACGGATCTGCTTGCACTGACCTTACTCACGCCACCTGGTGAGTTTGGTGCCGATGTCGCTTTTGGCAACGCTCAACGCTTCGGCGTGCCATTTGGCTTCGGTGGTCCTCATGCAGCATTCTTTGCTGTCAGTGACAAGCACAAGAGAAAAATTCCTGGTCGACTCATCGGTCTCTCAAAAGATCGTCTGGGCAACAATGCAGCTCGTTTAGCATTGCAGACCCGGGAGCAGCATATCCGACGTGAGAAGGCTACTAGCAATGTCTGCACCGCTCAAGCTCTGCTTGCAAACATGAGCGCCATGTATGCCATCTATCACGGTCCCCGCGGTCTCAAGCAGATCGCGGAGAAGATTGCGAAAATGGCCCAAGTCCTTGCAAAGGGCCTTGAGGGCGGCGGATTGGAAGTCCGCCAGCCAGTTGCCTTCGACACTGTTGTGGTAAAGAAGCACGATGCACCTGGCTTTGCTGCGAAGTCTGCTGCTAACTTCCTGACGAACTTTCGTGTAATCGACGATGAGCACATTGGCATCACCATCGATGAGACGGTTGGCAAGAAGCAAATCGAAGAGATCTTCAAAGCTTTCACGACCGATGTCATTGATGTCGAGAAGCTCGCTCAGCAAGTCGAGACTAATGAGAGTGTGCCAGAATCACTCAAGCGTACCTCGCCATTCCTCGAACATCCAGTGTTCAACTCCTACCACTCAGAGACCGAGCTCTTGCGATACATGCATCACCTCCAATCCAAGGATCTCTCGCTGGTCCATTCCATGATCCCACTCGGATCATGCACGATGAAGCTTAATGCGACGACCGAAATGCTCCCCATCACCTGGCCCGAATTCGCAAACATCCATCCTTTCGCGCCCAGCGACCAGACCCAAGGATACCGCCAGATGATCAAGGAGCTCGAAGATGACCTGGCAAACATCACCGGCTTCCACTCAGTCTCTCTTCAGCCCAACTCTGGTGCGCAGGGTGAGTTCACTGGTCTGCGTGTGATCCGAAAGTACCTGGAACAGCAGCCAGGCAAGAAGCGCGACATTTGCTTGATCCCAGTCTCCGCCCATGGCACGAATCCCGCGTCTGCAGCCATGTCCGGCATGAGGGTGGTCACTATCAAGTGTGACAGCAGCACTGGAAATCTGGACATGTCGGATCTGGAATCAAAATGCAAGAAGTACAAGGACGAATTGGGCGCAATTATGATCACCTACCCCTCCACTTTCGGTGTATTCGAGCCGGGCGTCAAGGATGCTTGTGATCTCGTTCACAGGTATGGTGGCCAAGTCTACATGGACGGTGCCAACATGAATGCTCAGATCGGCCTCTGCTCGCCCGGTGAGATCGGCGCAGATGTCTGCCATCTCAACCTGCACAAGACCTTCTGTATCCCGCATGGCGGTGGTGGTCCTGGTGTTGGACCGATTGGCGTTGCAGAGCATCTTGCTCCGTTCCTGCCTGGCCATCCTCTTGTCTCGAACGTTGGTGGCGAGAAAGGCATTGCTCCAGTCTCTGGCGCTCCTTGGGGATCGGCTAGCATTCTCCCCATTAGCTGGGCATACATCAAAATGATGGGTGCTCGAGGCCTTACGCATGCCACCAAGATTACTCTACTCAACGCCAACTACATTCAGTCTCGTCTGAAGCCTTACTACCCAATTCTGTACACCAACGAGAACGAACGCTGCGCACACGAATTCATTCTCGACGTTCGAGGCTTCAAGGAGAGCGCTGGTGTCGAAGCCATTGACATCGCGAAGCGCCTCCAGGATTACGGTTTCCACGCCCCGACCATGTCTTGGCCTGTCGCGAACACTCTGATGATTGAGCCTACGGAGTCTGAGTCGAAGAATGAGCTTGATCGCTTCTGTGATGCTTTGATCTCGATTCGTGAAGAAATCGCCGAGATAGAGAGCGGCAAGCAGCCGAAGGATAAGAACGTGCTCAAGATGTCGCCGCACAGCCAGAAGGACCTCATCATTGGCGAGTGGGACCGTCCTTACACTCGCGAGCAGGCCGCCTATCCTCTCGAGTGGCTCAAGGAGAAGAAGTTCTGGCCTAGCGTGACCAGGCTCGATGACGCTTACGGTGATATGAACCTCTTCTGCAGGTAAGTGCTTGCTTTGCGATTACAGTTGCCTGATCCTTGGTAGCTGACCATGTGGCTAGCTGCGCTCCGGTCGAGACCGTGGAAGATCTTCCAGGCTCCTAGACTTTTTACAGAACACCCTCACGGGCGTGACCACTTACAGGCTGAGCGAAAGGCTGCTTTCTTTACGGCTACTGAGCTGCACACGCCCTCACAAGCCAGAATTTCAACACTACATCAGTGCAGCGTTCGAGCGAGGCGTACGGAAATCAACTCCTGCATTTAACATGACCCGCGGAGAACTACAGCATAGAGCGGCGGTTTGGATTTTACATGGAAAGGTAACGTTATAATGAGAACCACATCACGCCTATCTGGCGTTCATCCCAAGTTTCATTAATCTCTCCGTCGTACTGCCATGAAGTTCTATGGCACATTGTCTTCGAGTCCCGCGCAGACGGACTAGCAACTACCTGCAAGACCGCTACATCGCAAAGAATCAAATGGGGCCTGTGACGAGCGCGCTGCTCAGTGCTAAATCTGGAATCCAGCACTCGAGGCGTTCTTGGAACGGCACGATCAGCCCCCGGAGATAGGCGCTGGAGCTCCGCAACTACCCTGCTACTGATCGTGAAACATGCTCGGTTGGCACACAGGGTAAAGTCCCAATCTCATTCTCAAAACTCGGCCCGAATACATGCTACAGCGACTGTCCGCCATCAGAGCTCCTATATGGCTTGTGGAAGGTCAAGTGCTCAGAGCTGCCAGGAGAAGCGAATGTGGATCCGTGGAACAACCTGACCGCGAATCTACAGTGTGGTAAATTCGACATGCTTTACTCGTCACCAACACCTCGTTTGAAAATATAACAAAGCCGGGCAGTAGCAATCTCACGACTGTCCGTATCATACCTCAGGATACCTCGGCAGTAATCTGCAAGACGGACCATTAAGTTAGCAAAACCGGCGTGGTGAGAGATACGGCAACAGAAGCGTACTCCATCGATCAACCCACCACTGGACAAGATCTGAAAAACTTGGCCGCCATCATGGTGGGCGACTTAATTTACGCTGCTGCGTACTACACGGAAGGAATCGTGATGGACGGCCAGACCGGATTAGATAGCAGATTGTCATCAAACGCTAGAGACCCGATCTTCTACACGCCTATAGAATCTCAGGCGGGCGAACGGTCATTGAAAGGGTTGCTCTCTGTACAGAGCTTACAGCAAGCCGCTACCAAGGCGTATAGTGGAATTGCTTCGCAATTTATCAAGGAGAACTGCCTTGTACCAATTCGCAAGACGGTCAATGGCCAAGGCGATGATGTCCAGGACCGCTTGCGTGCTGGTGCAGCATCAGTATCGATCACGGTCGCTGGTTTCGCATTGATGATTGTATTGACGCTTTGCATCATGGTGACCGCGAAATGAGATGTGGTTTCGCATGACGCTGGTGCCACTGCCAAAACAATGCCTACATGCTCTCGAATAGCCCTGGAATTCAAGATGTGCTGCACGATGCAGATCGCTCGCGGACCTGGACAAGCTATCCAATGATCGGCTTAAAATTCGCAGCTCCGTTGGCGGCTCTTGTCGTTCTAGAAGTCCTGTACAGCATTTCGGAGCGGCACCAAGGCATAGCGGATGTTACTGGACATGAAAACCGAGCGCAACACGTGCCACCATATTTGTCCGCCTTAATCATGATTCTGGTAGCAGCATGCTTCAGTTCACTGGACTTCACGAGAGCCTCCTTTGCGCCCTATAGTCTTCTTCGCTCGGGGAACACATCAGCCAGGCGTGGGCTGAACTTGAACCTGCTAGGAGAATTGCTTCCGGTTGCTTTGGTGCGGTCTTTGAGTGTTCGACACTATGCGTCCGCTTTCTCCGATGTTGCCGGCATGATTGATAGCGTCCTTACCATCATCGCGTCTGGTCTGTGGATGCTAGGAAGGAAAATAGCTACAGAGCAGGCCACCACAGCTTCCTCTGTCGACGCCTTCAATATTACGTGGTTCAATAGCCCCTCGTCTGGGCATGCCGGTGCAGGCGTCTTACTAGACAGATTGCAGCATGTTAGTGCCAATATGCCCACAACCATCTGGAATGGTGTTGTCATACTTACCGTATCAGATGTGCAGGTACTGCTCGACGGAAAGACGAGCCCACTAATCGGCTCTGCAACCCAGATCTCTCCCTCGCTGTCGACGCATTACGGCCGGAGTTAAGCTGCGAGATCGTAGAAGACGAATACATCGACGTCAAATATTTTCTCGGTAATCAGAGACAATCATTGATCGGAATCTATGCATTGGCACCGCTCCAGCTTGGATGTCAACGAGGTGGTCCCAATGGCACGAGCTCTTTCATGAACTTCAGCATGGTTACTGGACCTCCCGGGGCGATCTTGTGACTTGGATGGGCCAATTCACGGACCTGCACCTGGGACCGTGTTCCTAAACTAATTAGGACTCCAGGTACGACTCTGGAGACTCTGGAGAGGGCTATCCTGGCAACGAAGACCAAGCCGATAATCCTGCCGGTTGTCCATCTATTAACTTTGCCTACCAAGCTCACTACGACCGCGGCGTCACCTGCGCCTACGCAACCTCCAGTTGCAAGTGCGACGGCTTCTGCTACTGAAGGTGCTTCGACCGTTCCTACTGCGGACGACGGAGGTAGCAGTGCTCCAGCAGCGCCACCCAGCAGTTCTGCTTTGGAGGACAACCTGCCTACTACAGCTCAGCAGCAGTCATCTTCAAGTGTCCCAGCTGTGCCATCTCCAGTCCTCACTTCATCGGGGCCTTACCGACTCAGCCTGGGAAGCAGAATGGTTGTCGAGAGAGAAAGGCGGCAGGAAGCAGAATTATTGAAGCTGGCCTGGCGATGGACTTGAAGAGGGACACGTAAAGTACTTGGACTGCTCTCGCAGTCGCCGCCGTTCAATGCAATACGACGTCAAAAGTCGATGGATGAGATGAGTAGCAAGGAGATGGTTCTCATAGGCCGTGGTGTTGGCCAGCCTGATGTACCGCTTGCTCGTGACTCGCATCATCATACTAGCATTCCCACTATATCCTTATCATTCTATAGGACTTTCTTCGCAGCACGATCCGCATCGCCGGCTTGGACTGAAGACATCAAGACTCGGTATCGGTTCTGTATGGTCGCGCCTGCCTCGAAGGTGTGACTGCCCTGCATGTGAAAGTGGGCCCTGACAGCGCCGTTTGCGCTTTCCCTCGCTTCTTCGCGTGTCATCGCCAGCTCGACCATCACTCTTTCGCTAGAAGCTTGCAGAAACTTCATCACGGCCAGCCAGGCTCACGGAGCGTGCGCACTTTCGAGGTGACCTTCAAGAAAGGTGGAATGAGAACCATGGATACAAGGACAGCCAACGACAGAAGTATGCATCATGGAATCAGCCAAGAAAAGGAACAGCAGCATCAACAACAACAACAACAACAGCATTTGCTTGTGGACCACGAGCATGCTGTATGCTCGTCCGAGCGAACTAGAGATGGAGTCTATCCTGGAAGAGGGCTGGGAAGAAGAGACACGCAGCGAGGCAGACAGATGGGTTAGGACTGCAGGCACACATGGCTGGTTCCGCCAACAACGACCACGACGCAGCCTGCCGGTGAGGACAAAGCAGTACGAGAAGAATACCTGGCAGCAATAATAGTGTTGAACTTTGGCTTTCGAAGAGGTGGCGTGGGGAAGTGTGCAGCGTGAAGTTGTCAACTTGTCAGAGCCCAAATCACAGACGTCTCAACAAACCGGGATCTCAAGACAATGGTTGTCATGGTTAACGCATGGAAAGCTCATCAGCTTCCAGACTCGTTTCTCGGCGCATCAGATACTCACGAGGTTGGCTGCAGCTGATGATGAGCATAAGATGATCGGTCTAAACGAAGGGAAGACGCCTCTTTACACCGCCAAGATGGCCGTTCTTCCTGGTCCACGCAAGCCAAGCGAAACGTGGGCCGCGGGGTCGGCAGAAGCATGGAAAAGTTAGAGGCATGAATGATCAACGCCATCCGGCCTCCGCATTGCGCTTCCCTTTTGTCGCACTGGCATGGCGATGGCGATGGCGATGACAATAATGGCGATGGCGATGGCGATGGGGGATGGCGATGTTGGAGCGGCAGATGGCATATGCTCATAGCAGGGGAGTGTGAAGAGAACCGCGGTGAGGGCTGAGTGACTTGGCATCGAGATATTTCGCGCAAAGACGTGCAAGTGCGTGGATAAGCGTGGTTTTGATTGGACATGGGCTCAAGAAAGTGTCGTCGATCGGAGGCATCAGGCATAGGCATTGCTCAGGCAAGGCACGCTGAAAAGCATCACGCTGCATTATCATGCATCATATTATTTGACCAAGACTGCGAGCTGTGACCTGTCCCACCCGCAGCACGTTATTATTATTAGAAACGTTTCTTGTCGTTGTTCTGTGCTGCACGCTCGCCTCTCGAGTCTCCAGCACATTGCTGTGTTCTACCGTATACCTACGTTTGCAAACCGATGTAAGAACCCGTCTCTTCTCAGAGGCTGCATGCATGACGCTTCGGAGCGGCGGCCTGAGGCCAAGACGAATGGTGGCATCCATGGAGAAGAGACATGTTGCCCAACAACGCCTTCGCCTCTCCTGCCAACTCCGCCGCGCAAGCATGCGGGAGCATTATTACTGACGGAAAAGGCAGTCTTCCCTGCTTCTCCTTCTCCCTCACACACACACACACACACACACACACACACACACACACGTTTGAGCGCGCACGGCGGAAATGTCACAACCAATCGTGCCGCCGCGCCCTCAGCGGAACAATGCACTGAAGAACGACACTCCGCTCCTTCCACCGCGCCCACTCCGCAAAACCGATCCTTCGCCAGATCGTGAAGCCGCCGTTCGCTCGCCCTTCAACCTGCCTCCGACATCTCTGAGCAATAAGACTCACGTCACCAAGCCTCCGAGCCAAGAGCTCCCGCGCAGGCCTCCAAGTGTATCTCTGCCTGCTTTGGGCCAAGAAGGAGCCGAATACTCCAGCTTTGACCAGCTGCCACCAGACGCGCATGGAGTAGTCTCGACTTCCGACGACGCTGGCGAGCAGACCAGAAATGTAGCAGTGGACCTTCCCATGCACCAGCCCAAGGCCTCCGTGCCCCAATCGACCGCCACCAAGAATATCCAAAGGGTCACGGACACGGACTCGACCCAGGCCGCTTTGGCAGGCATTGGCAGATCTAAGCCCGCAGACGATGTCCACAAACTCCCGCCTGGGGATGCCTCTCCCTCCCGCGTGAGTCGCGTGACCAGTTATACCAAGCGTGCGCCTTCAACGGAACCACCGAATTTCCTTCGCACCAAGGCAAGCTTCAATCGCTCAACTCCGAGCTTGCAGCCGCTCGAGCGTACGACATCCCGCCCTGGCAGTCTCTACGGCGGCGATGACCATGAGCACGGCATCCCCGTCATTGGCCAGCAGGTTCCGCTGCTGGCCATGGCCGGTGATGTCCAGGCTCCAACGCCAAGTGGAGGCTCGTCGATGCATACGCCTGGCATTGGCTTCTTCAATGACGGCTCTGCGCGATCCCACCAGAGGAAACGCAGCTCCAGGCAGGAATTTGGACCACCCGATAGCTACGGAATCCGTCATGACGCCGATCATGCCGATCAGTTCGAGAGAGAATGGGTCCGAAAACATCCCGAAGAGGCAGCCAAGGAGGGACATTACATGCATTTGCCGAAGCCAGAGTCGGCTTTGAGCAGCGAACAGCTCAACCGAATCGTCCGTGAAAGCGATTCAGGTGCGCAAGGCTATTTTGATAGCGTGACATGTGTGGTGGTACTGACGGAATCATAGCTGCAGGCGTTAGCCCAGGCACTCCTGGCGAGGATGAAGCCATGGAGGAGTATCTCTCGCGCATGTCGTCGCCAAACGTTCCACTCGCTCAGCGCAAGAAGCGCGCATCCAGTGGCTCAGTCCCTCCCGAATCGCCCGTGCGCAAGACCTTCTCGAACCGCCTGCACCCCAGCGATGCTGCTGTCGAAGATGCGCCAAGACGCTCCAGCAAGAGCTACCACTACGAATCTGATACGGATCACGAGCACGAGCACTACGATGGCACTCCAATCTTGGCGGCCGACGAGCTCATGAAACGACCGAGCAGCGCATTTATGCATGCAGCCGTGGTACCGGAGCCGCATGCGGATGATGACTATTATGACAGCGATCACGCGCAAAGCCGCCGAAAAAGCATGGACACTAGCCGGCCATCTAGCAGACCCAGCAGTGTCCACGGGAACATGCAGGGCTATGCGGGTGGCTCTCTACATAGATTCATTTCTCGGGAGGAAGAGCATCACTCTGGTGTTGGTACGCCGTTGGAGGAAATCGAAGAATACGAACCTTTGTTCCCCGAAGGCGAGGAAGGCAAGAAGGCACAGCAAAAGAAGATGAAGGCGAGACCAGATCTCTCTGCCATGCACCACTTCCCAAGCCAGGATGTATGGGAAGATACTCCTTCCTCACTACAATATTCTGCTACCGTTTCGACTCCTGAGCTTGAGCGGCAGCAAGAAGCAATGGAAGCCGAGAAAGCCGCTGCATCGACTGCTTCAACCTTTGAGACGCCGGAACAAGAAATGGCTCGGAGAGCCGCCAACGATGCAGACATGACAAGCGACAAGAAGACATACATCAAACCGCAATTTAAGCCAGGAGTCTTGGAGGAGCACCGCCCGACAGCCCACCGCTTCCCGAGCTCGGATGTTTGGGAAGACACGCCGAGCAGCATGTACGCCACCACGACCGTCAGCACACCGGAAGAAGAGGAAAGCCAAGCAGCACGTGCTACTGCTGGACGACGCCCTTCGATTCCAGCTCGACCTGCGAAGAACTCTCGCCTTGCTCAAGAAGTACCCGCTGACGATCAAGAGACCAGCCCAACCAAGATCACAGCGCCAAGCATTCCGGATAAGCCTAAACCATCAATACCAGCCAGACCGCAGCGCACATCTCGCTCCGAGCAGGAAGGAGCACCTCTCGACAAGTCGATGTCTGCAGGCAGTGATGACGCTGTTAAGTCACCGCCAGCCCTCAAGGCTAAGCCCGCTGTTCCAGCCAGACCTGCTGGCTCCAAGATTGCTGCGCTCCAATCGGGCTTCATGAATGATTTGAACAATCGCCTCAAGCTTGGTCCGCAAGGTCCACCTGCAAAGAAAGAAGAGGAGGTCCCAGCGGAAGAGGAGACAGAGAAGCAGCCATTGGCAGATGCTCGCAAGACTCGTGCTCGTGGTCCACCAAGACGCAAGCCAGCCGCTTCTCCAGCTGCAGACCGCAAGTCATCCCTAACTTTCGCCATGTCACCACTGATCACTTGCTGGACCATCGATGAGACGGATGAGCTCAAGGTGCAAACAGAAGACAAGGAGAACAAGGAGCCAAATGTTGCTCAAGCAGAGAGGGCAATCGAAGAGAATGGGAAAGCCAACACCGAGTCAGCCGCTCCTGCCGAAGAGGTAGATCACTCTGCCGCTCAGGCTGCTGCCTCTGAAATCGCCAAGTCGCCCGATCCAATCGAAGCCGCCAGCCGACACTCTAGTGCTACAGCGGACCTACAAGCTGCCCTTGCGGAGGCCGGAGCCGGCCCGGCACCTCCATTATCTCTTGGTAGCCCAGAGCTAAGCCAGGTCACTTCGCCCACAACAGCACAGATTGGCAAAGACGAAGACGTCCAGACTGGCGAGACTGAGATCACAACCACCCAGTCGTCTAGTGATCAAGAACAAACTACTGTCTTGCAAGGCGCCAAGGCTGCCGAAGAAGGCGATGTCGTTGTTGTCAAGGATGCGCAAGAGGCGTCATAGTAGAAGTCAGTTGGAATCCGTACACGAAAAGTTTGGCGTTCACTTTTCTCGTCTTCTTCTCTGAGAATAGACTGCGAAGCCAGCCTTTCATTCCCTAGGTGCGACTATCGCCCAATATTGCTTTTCATGTTGTCGCTATTGGCGGGGAAGGTCTATCATGATGATGGTATTGAAGAGTTTTGAGAAAAATATTTGCTACATAGATTGGCGAAGGGCAAGCTGACGATGGCGTCTGTCTAATCTTAGCAGAGTAATGCCAAGATACTTTGCTATACGGATCCAACGGAGCCAGGGCATCGAAGTCTAAATTGTTTAAGCTGGTAGGCTGAGCTTGTTCGGACACCGATTGATACTACTCTGTCTCACAGCGAGCATGCTTCTTTCCTGCTCTTGGCTGATGTCGTTGTCGTTGTCTTGGCTGAGGAGATACGCCAAGTATCTCACTTATTGCGTTGTCGTTGTCTTGGCGGATGTGAGTACGTGTGTGTGTGTGTAGAGGATGTTGGTCCCTATCCCCATCCCACGACTCGTGACGGACATGCTTCTTCCTTGAGCAAAATGTTGCGCGAGTTTTGGACCATCCCTTCCTTTTGGCTAAAGTTCGACCATCGACACTCCAAACATGGGCCTTGGCGCATCGCAGCCTTGGCAGTCGTTCCAGACCGCCAAGATTATTGAAGGAGGATTCTTTGCGCCTTGCTTCGTATCAACCGCCAAGCTGGACCTTGGCATAAATAACATGTTGCGACTCTAAACAAAAATCGCTACGCTGAGCTTCGCCAAGCATCATAGGCCAGTCTTTGCCAGTATGTGGTAGAAGAGTAGAGAGGTAAGTAACTTAGTTGATCAGCCTCTTCCTCCTCCTTCATTACCACCCCCCCATATCAAGCAATGCAGCAATCATCCTCACCGAAATGACTCAATCACCACCCCCTCAACACAACAATATCACATGGCCGAATATCTCTCTCCTCTCTCTGACCCTTACCATTCGGCCCTCTACCCAACCCTTGGACAACGAACAACAACAACAACCACCACCACCTTCCCCTTTACTGTACGGCCCTCCACTTCCACCTCGAGACCCTGTAGCTCCTTGGATCCCACAACCTATCCTCCCAAATCCTTTCGACAATACTTTCCTTCGGATTTCTGATTCTTCTTCTTCTTCTTCTTCTTCTTCTTCTGGATGATTGATTGATAGATAGATACCTTCTTTAACCCCCAGAATAAAGCGAATTTGGATCTGATCTCGAGGGTTCTGACATGTTTCTATACCAGCAATTCTGTTTTCGAAAACAGTAGATTGTTGCAAGGGGAGTTCTCCCCTGTTTTTCTGGGTTGAAAGGGAAAGGGGGGGGGGATGTTTTTGCATTAAAGGGAAATTCAGAGGGATTGTTTCGTAACGCTTGGATCGGGATGAAGTGGAGAGGTTGGATGGAATGAGGTTTTGGAAACGTGGTGGTGGTCGGGACTAATTTGGCTTGTGGGGGTTTGTGTGAAGAATTATGGGTTCGAGGGAGGAGAATGTTGGGGTTCAAGGGAAATGTGACCATCCACATCACACGAGCAATGAGAATATTGGCTTTTTGGTGCACCTCATATGATGTATCTGGGCAGTGGGTGGGCGATCGACTGGAGTTTGGTTGTGATGAGGAGCCCGACGAGGGAGTTGGTTACGAAGGTGATTCTGCGGGAGGCGTGTAGATGTCGTGCTGATGTCAACATTTGTCCTCATGTTAGGCATGGGGATCCGCAGGTGCTTGAGAGAGAAGATTAAAGACGATGTTGGAGAATCTCGCGGAGCATTTGCTAAGGCCGTGGTTTCACTTGCCGGAGTTTGGGAGTACGTCTTGCAAGAAGTGTGGTAGAGCATGGCAGTCATCATGGCAAGTGTGATTCGTTGTCGGGGTATGCTTTGCGGTTGAGTATTGATGAGCAGCTTGTTTTGGCGAGAGACCCGTGTTCAGAGGAGTGGCGGAACTAAGTTGAAAAAGCGGACAGTCTTCGCAGGGTCAAGGCGATGGTGTGGTGAGGGATGAAAGGGTTGACTAGCACAGCTTCAGGTGAATGCAATTCAACTGCGCTTATGGCGTCGGTAACCGGTGATTTGTAATCTATTCGCGGCTTCGAAAGCCGTCGAATTGAAAATGAGTGTATGTTTCCTCCCCGACCAACCTGTAAAGCGACAGACCGTCTCTACCCAGTTAGGCCCAAACTTGAGGCTCGAGGCCTGCGATGTGTGTTGATATCTAGCTGCAATTGCCGTCAGAGAGATGCCAACACTGGGTTGACGGACGCGAATATCAGGGAGTGATGTCTTATGTAAGTTGGGTAGTAAGTGGTGTGCGGATCAGGTCCCCGAGGAGCGGGCAGCAGCCCAACATATATACCTTTGTTAGGTGAGGTTGGAACAAGCAGCTGGAGCAGGGCCAAAGTTTATGCGAGGCTATCGAGGCCGTCCATTCACGCAAATACGTAGACTCCAGGAGGTCCCGAGACACTTGGCTGTCATGCTTGGTTTCATGAGCCTGGGCCACTCAAATCGCGGACAGAATCCGAAAGCGTAGATCATCGTCCAACGTCTGCCGTCTGCGTTTGTTTCACAAGAGCTTCATTGCTGTACGATCAGAAAGGGAGCTTGCTCGGGTCGGGTCCTGTAGTTGCCGGAACGGCAGGCCGCATCAGCACACTTACTGCGGCAAAGGTATAAAATTGTTAGCTTCGTATGTGGTCAGTGTCGATGGGCAAGTAGGTGTCATTCTAGAGGACGGTTTCATCGACTTAGCTTGGCAGCCCAGAAGGGGCTCGCGATCGACACTGACATGTAGCCTGTCTAGCCAAGCCTGTGCGGCTTGGCTGACGAGGGTCGCAAATTCCATCCGCCGCGCTCACCAGTGGAACATGCACTTATAGTTCAGTATCCTCGCGCCCAACCTGTCGTACTCCAAAGGCGAGATCCAGCTGTCATTAGTTGCCCTCAATTTGCCGAAGACACTGGCTCCTTTCCATGCGATGACTGAAGGATCCAGTTCTCTTGGCGGCGGAGCGACCAGGATCTCTTTCGGGTATTGAGGCATCCGACCACGAAGTTGCAGTTCCAAAAAATTCTGCAGGTATGGAGTCTTCGATGCACCGCCGATCAACATGATACTGCCTAGCAGATCACGCTTCTTCCTTTCGTCAACCTGACCATTGGGTAGCTCGCTCGCGCGTTCAATCGACCAAATGATAGCCTCATCGAGTGGCATGACAGGAACGATGCGTTCTTTGCTATCATCCTCAGGCACAGCCGCACTCTCTCCAAAGCCTTCGCCATTAGCGTTGTCGTCGTTGTCATTAGGCACTGGTGTGCCAGCAGGAGGCGGCGAACCGGCAATCGACGACTTGGGCGTGCCCTCGTTGTCACCATTGAGATAGCTTGGAATACCAAGAGGCCGCTGCTTTTGTGGCGTAGGTTGGGCGATTGGCGTGCCGAGCGGACGTGCAGGCTCGCTAGATGGTGCCATATTTGCAGACGGTATCGTCTTTGCATAATTGCGGACATCTTCTTGAGCTCTTGAATCTGGATCATTCCGCTTGCCGTCGTACAAGTCGACGGAAGCTGGTATTAGTTGCCTGCGTCCAGCCAACTTCTCGGAAACGTCAAAGATCGCAGGTCTGAAGAAGCCCATTGGCGCGAGCATCCCTTCGTCGTAGATCTTGAATTGATACCTCCTCGTCTGCTGATCGTATGCGCGAAGGTGGAAGTCAAACAACTGCACGGTGATGTTCTCGTCGCTCATTGTTGTGTACTTTTCCTTTAGCTCCTCTGCAAGCAGGAAGTCGTGCCGCCGCATAAGGTTTAAGTCGCTGTAGTTGAACTTGTCGAACAGCATCATCTTTACGAATGTTTCGGTGACATCGTAGCCGCCGTACTTCATATTAATGCGCGATTCCTCGATGCACATACCATCTTCAACACAGCATACAGTGGTCTTTTGCGCGCCCATATCGACCATGCAGGCCGTGCTGAAGCCAGCTCCGAATGTCGCCGCGAGCGACTCCTGCATAAAGCATATCCGACCGAAATTGAAGTCGATCATTAGCTCACGGAGGACAGTGGCGACATTGACTTTCTCGTAAAGATCTGGAATTAGAAAGACGCAGGAGTACTGATTCCAGTCCTTCTTATGGACTAGTCCGAGTTCCGTTTTGATGCTTTCTTCCAAGATCCTGAAGAAATCTCGTTCAAGCATATTACGACTCGTATAGTCTTTCTCGTTGAGCGTTCCATTTCGCATTGGCCAGTGAAGGTGATACTTGGGCCGCGAATTCTCTGGTATTCGAAGAGCGGGTGCACCAATGATGTAATCCGGGGCATTGTTTGTCTCGGTCCAGTCTATCTCAACGGGATCATTGTGCTTGGATATCACATCTGGCGGCGTGGTGCTGTTCCACTTGCTCACGAGCTCACGAGAGTTGGGCAGAACACGGCGCTTGTTGTGCCGTCTCGCTGTCCTGAAGCGCGCAGCCATATCATCATACTCTTTGGCAAACTAGGAGGTGTCAGCGGCCTCACAGGCGTCTGTCCGGGATGTGCTCACCTCTTCTCCGAACCACTCTTCCGAAGGCGCATCGTCATGCAGCTTGATGCGCTTCGGTACTGGCTCGGAATGTTCAGCTTCGGTGCGGTCAGCTTTCCGGGCAACGACCATTGGCACAGTCTTTGGCAGGGCATCGGTAGCAAATCCGAGGCGTAGGTTCTGGCTGCCGACATGGATCACAATGGTCTTCTCGCCGTAGTTCTCGCCATAGATGTCGTCCATGACCACGTCTTCGTCCAGGTTCTGGTCAACATCTGGATAGGCGGCAACTTGCTCGCCATTCTGAGCGCGTGCTCGGTCGAGGTCGACAGCTGCCTTTTTCCGCCTGTCGAGCGCGGCTTCTTGTTGCAGTCGCAAGGCCAGTACTTGGTCGTCGCGCTTCAAGAACTCACTGGGAGAGGGCATCAGCGATGGGCGATGTTTGCGAAATGGTGGTGGGTGGCGGCGATGGAGTGAACCGCCGCGCCGATGTGGAAGCGACGGTCGGTTAATTGGAAGGCGCAGTACCTCTTGACATATTGCACATTGAGCGCATAGAGGTCCTTCTTGCCCTTCCTCAGGCCATCCAGGATGTTGCGGCCGACCATGGCGCATGCGCGCGCGTGGTGTTCACATGAAAATGCAGGGGTTGGATGGAGATGGCAGAGAGGTGTTTGCGGGAGTGAGGGTTGTTGCAGAAGCCGCGACTCACGTGTAGTAGTTTTTCTGGTTGATCATGTTGAATTGCGGCCACGTCGAAAAGTGCATATTGTTGTCCGTGCGCTGCAGCCCTACTCGCATGCTTAGTATGCATGCTCCCATTTCCAGCTGAGCGCTCTGCTGATGATGCTGATGTCGGCCTCGCATGATGCGCGATGCGCGATGCTCTTACCTTCTTCCCTCAGCAGCGCGCGACCTGATTTCTTTCCGACCATCTTGACCCGTGATGCGTGATGCCTCCTGCGTGCGTTCGCCCTCGAACAATTAAATGGTGTGATATGCGGCCGTGCTTTTGCCGGCACAGTGTTCGATGTATTGCTTATGGATGCCTCCAAAAATTGTGTTCAGTCGCGACTGATAATGGTGATATTTAGCCCTGGCCTGCTCTGCCCATTCACGCACAAGAACGCCGTCCGCACGGAAGTGACTGCCCACTGCGCCCCAGAACTGGCCCGTGCCCTTGATGGTGGGGTTGCTGCCAGCAACTCTTCTTGGCGCCTGCTGCCCAAGGAAAGACTCACGACTCCTGCGCGACACAGCACATACATCTTGCACTTCGCACTCACACCCTCCCTCGCAATCTAAACATTGATCCCCAATCCCATCACCATGGCCGGTTCGTACCAGCCAACCCCTCCCGACCCGCCGCTCGAGCACGTTATCGCTGACTCCCACTATCGCAGACTTCCAGGGCATTGCGAGTATGCTGCCTCGAACTACCTCTACTACCATCGCTCGAATCTGACAATCCCTTAGAGCAATTCGTCGAGTTCTACTACAAGGCCTTCGACTCCGATCGTTCTTCGCTCGCCTCGCTCTATGTCAGCCGCAACAACCACGCACGCATGGAAAAAAGAGAGGTACTGACGGCGCTCACAGAATGACAAGTCCATGTTGACGTTCGAGGCTTCAGCACATCAAGGCGCTCAGAACATCGTCCAGAAGCTCATGGTAAGCACATACTGTAGCAATACGTCGGGCCCCCCTTAATTCTGACTGCATTTGGTCAGGACCTCCCATTCTCGAAGATCGAGCACCAAGTCGCAACATTCGACGCGCAGCCAAGCAGCGAGAGCGGTGGCATTCTAGTGGTCGTCAGCGGTGCGCTCTTGGTATGAATGGACCATTGCATGTGGTGGAGGAAAAATGAAGGTATTGACCATCTTACAGGTCGAGGAAGAGCGACGACCGATGAGCTACGTCCAGACCTTCCAGCTCCTACCAAATGGCTCCGGAAGCTATTTCATCTTCAACGACGTCTTCAGGCTGGTCTACCCAGCGGCCTAGGCGGCTCGACAAGCGCAGCCGGAGGTCACGACACCACCGACGCCCCCGATGAGAGCCAATTCACCACCAACCACAAACTCGAGTCCGGAGTTTCAGGCTGCTGTCAAGGCGTTAATCGGAGAACATGAGATGGAGAAAATGCAGGAGCTGGGTTATGGCTATTGAGAGTCGTGACGAAGACAACGCGCTGTGGGCGGCATTTCCAAGGAGTTCGGTACGACTCTTGTTCATTTATCGTCGCTGAAAAGTACCGCATACCGGCTACGGCTCGGATGGATGTGCTAGTTGAGTGACTTGTGCGGAAATGCATTACATTATCACAATCTTGGTCGATGTCCGGTCGGAGATGCTTTCTGGGCCACGCTTGATTCGGGAGGCGACGAAGACTCTGCGGTGCGGAGGTGGACAGAGACATGGTGTCGGCACTATGTGTTGGCCAAAAAAATGATGCGTAGAGTTGGCCCAAGTGATTGATTATCACGGCATTGTAAAGTCCACCATGCGAACTCTCTGACTGTGACAAGATGGTTGTGCAATTACTCCAGTCTGGAAGCATCTCGTAGGATGCACGACAGCGAGCTGGTCCTGTCGTTATGCGATTACGGTGTAGGAAATGATGCTCCTGTCACAGTCACACTGCTGCCGAGTGCGCGTGGTGCCATGGATCCTAGCGCGGCTGAATCGGGAAAGGCCAGCTGGGTCGGTTGGTCGTCGCAGCAGCAGCAGCAGCAGCAGCGCTTCGGTGTCGTCGCAAGCGCATTACTCTAGGCACTTGCTTTCTACATAGCTCATCATACGAACACAGCCATACGTCCATCTTCCTCCCGCCACGGTCAGTCGACCGACGTGCACGCTCCGGACTCCGAGCATAAGAGCACCACGACCCGCCAGCGCAACATTGCCAACCAATCTTTGACACAGCTCCTGGTTGTCAACAACAAAGCTGAGCTACTCTAAGCCCGATCCAGCTATTTCACACTGCAAAGGCATCGACTTGCCGTGACAAAACCACACCATGACGCTCGCCGAGGAGCTCAGATCGAGAAACTTCAGTGAGTGTGACGCATAAACAAGCAGGCCGGAGAAACATGCTGACAATAGGTTTGCGCAGGTATATACGGCCAATGGTATGCGCTATTCGCTCTTGCACATCGCCCTCCGACCACTCATTGACAGAATACTCTAGGGCTGGCATAATCTGTATGATACTATGCTTCGCACTGGGAATAGCCAACATATTCAACTTTCACTGGGTCATTCTGTTCAGTGTGATATGTCTGTAAGCATTTCTTCCACCACCTTTCTCCTTCACCCGCACAAATGCTTACTTCTTCCAGTGTCTGCTCATTCATCATCCTCTTCATTGAAGTACCCTTCCTGCTCCGAATCTGCCCAACATCGCCCAAGTTCGACCAATTCATAAGACGATTCGAGACCAACTACATGCGCGCTGCGATCTACGGCATCATGAGCGTGATACAATGGCTGAGCATCATCGCGAAGGTGACAAGTCTGATCGCTGCTGCAGTGGTTCTACTGCTGGCCGCACTGTGCTATGCGCTCGCGGGATTCAAGGGACAAGAGTTCCAGTCGAGCAAAACTCTGGGAGGACAGGGCGTTGCTCAGATGATTGTCTAGAGTGGCGATCAACAATATGTAACCTATAAGGGCGAGGTGGATTCAGAGTCACTCGTGCCTTTCGTGACGTGCGCTGACCATAAGCCCATGTGTGAGGTACCGCCGCCTGTGGTCCTCCAGCGCCTGGGATCGCTCCCGACGGCAAGCCTTTGGCTGGCTTACCACGCTACGAATACGGTATGCAGGGATTCAGATATGTCGCCACGGTCGGTTGAGGAGGCATAGCATACCCTGGGCCGAACAGAATTGTCATCAAAGCGGAATAAGCTAAAGAAGTTGCTATGCTCGATAACGCCAAGGAAGGATGGGTGAGCGGAGCGCGATTTCACGAAAGTTGTGTACTTCTATTACGGGCAGACGAGGTTCTGAGCATGACATGAATGCAATGCAGCCATTGCAAGTGAGAAAACCATTTGTGCGTGGCTTGAGTCCCAGTGCGTTGCCTGGGATTCTAATTCGTTATGCTCCTTTGGCTGCCATTCTTCCTTCGGCAATGACTGAGCCCGCCATGCGATGTACATATCACCCAGACAGATCTACCCTCTTAGATTGTGATGTTTGTCGTTGAGAAGATCCAGGATCTTCGCTTTCATGTGACAAACTAGCCTCGAGCTTGCAGCGGATACATTTCCGCGCCTCAAGCTCACTCCACATCGACTTTACACCAGCCATGGATTCAAGCAGGTCGCAGAGGCACCACCAGCGCCATGGCGACAGAAAGCGATCACGTTCCCACACAGATCACGAAGGACGAGAAGCAAAGCGACAAAGCCGAGACCGATCGAGGTCACCGGTCCGCAAACATAGACGTCATCACACCCGCGAAGCTCGAAATGATGCACCCGCAGTGCGTCTACCCTTCGGCCAGCGACCACTCGACAAGCGAGACTTTGAGATTTACGAAGCCTTGTTTGCAGAGTATCTGGACGTGCAAAAGCGGATCAACATCCAAGAGCTGTCCAGAAATGAGGTGAAAGGACGATGGAAGAGCTTTCTGGGCAAATGGAATAAGAAAGGGCTTGCGGAGGGATGGTATGATCCGGATGCAAAAAAGAGAGCGGAGGAGAGGTGTCAAGCTAGGCAACCTTGCCCTCAGCGACAAAGTCGGGATGAAGTGCCTCCAAGTAAGCAAGAGGCGAAACAAAATCATGCCGAGGATGAAGAACAAGATGAAGAAGATGAATTTGGTCCTTCACTGCCAGGTCGTGAGAATGCAAGAGCCGGCCCAGCATTCCCAACCTTGCAAGACCTCCAACACCGGCAAGAATTAGCGGATGAAGCCATCCGAGCCGCCAAAGCAGACTCCCGATACAATCACCAAATGGACCGCAAAGACCAAAAGGCCCGTCTCGAAGAACTCGCCCCCCGCGCAGACCCCGGTTCTCGTGAACGTCAAATTGAGAAGAAAGCCGACAAGACTTCTGTTTTACATTCTTTTCGTGAAGCTAAAGATGGTGGAGAGGTTGAGGTGAAGGACAGCGATCTTATGGGTGATGACGAGGGTTTCAAGGCGGAGTTGAAGAAGAGGGATAAAGTGAAGAATGAGAGGGAGATTCGGAAGGAGGAAATACTGAGGGCTAGAGTTGCGGAGAGGGAGGAGAGGATGAGGGGGCATAGGGAGAAGGAGGAGGAGACGATGAGGGTTTTGAGGGGTATTGCGAGGGAGAGATTTGGGTGAGATGGGGCGTGTGTGGTGTGGTCTCGCTGCTTTTTCTTCGCAACGTTGCGTGCATGATGAAGTTTGGAAAAAAAAAAAATCTCAGCCGTGTTCAAAGAAAGAGCTAAGGGATGTGAATTGTGTGCAAGCCATTGATATATATATATATCTATACATACCGTTGTTGGATTTTCTATGGGACTGCTTTTCAGCCCCATGAGAATTTGTATGACGAGATGTGTTCTCTCGACTTCTCGATTGCAGGCCTCTCGGCGTGTCCAGACTGTCTCGCCGTGGCTGTCTTAGGCGTGCTAAGGTAAGAATCCTCTCCATCCTTGCCCTACAAGTCGTCAAGCTGATGTTGCAGGAAACCGATATAAGAACCCAACATTTCGCAATCTGTCCAAGATGTCGACAGCTGCAGTCCAAGACAATGACACGTTTCAGCCAACAGGCTTCCTCTCACCTAAGGGTCGACATCCGGGCCGACGCGTGGAAGCAGTTCATACCTATACCCGCATAGATTTCTTGGCCTCAATGCTGCTCAATCTCCGATGCACAGTTCAGCTTTTTCAGCCTTAGTGGAGGGCAAACATCAATCCTCCAGCTGAAGTTCGGGGCATGCAAAATCGTCTGGACGGCATGTCAAGAACTGCATTGCGTACAGTACCGGGTTTCGGCTGTCGGGCTTGTTGTAAATCAAGGCACGGCAGATGCTCGCGCGGATGCTATCAAGTAGGATACACTTTTTCGAAACAGCAGTTCTAGGTCTCTGGCTGACTTCAGAAACCAGCCCGCAGTGGGATTTGAGACAGCTGTATTTCTGATCACGTCACTCTCTTAACCGGCCGAGCAAGATGTCAATAACTGCATTGCATATAACGGCGAGGTTCGGTTGCCAGTGCTCCCATCACCTGAGCACGGCAATTGTTCGGAGAGGTGCTGGCGAGTATGATAGTGATGGATTGAGGCAGCGGATATAGCTGACAGGAGCACTCGAGCCTCTTCCAGTTTTGAATTGTGGAAGTTCACGACTCGTAAGGTAAATGTTCGGGCAAGACTTGAAGAGCTGAGGGAAAGTGTAAAGCCTCCCAAGTAGCGCCATGTACCACCTGTCGGAATTCTGCTCTGAGCAGCGTCTCTAGCCTGTTGCCTAGCCTCATAAGGCTCAAGCAGCAGTTCTCCGCTGGGATTGGAGCCATTTGCAATTGTCAATGCATTGTCGTCTGAACGGGATATGGTCTAGGTGTCAACAACTGCTTCACATACAGCGCCGGTTTTCAGCTGTAAGGTTTTTTTCTTACATAAGCACGGTAGATGATGGAGGAGAAGCTAGTAAATGTTTTACGCGTGCAAGGCAGCGGGTGTCGCCGAGGCATCCCTTAGCTGTCTTTCAACGCAGAAGGCTAATCTTAGCCGCATAGGATAGGCTCTCGGAGACCGTCGGATAGTAACGATTATAGTTAAGCGCGAGGCATTCCTTAGTACTATTAGACCGGCTCTTAGTACTATAGTAGATAGATATTTTGTATTAGATTAGTACTTAAGCCGTTATGAGTACTATAAGGGTTACCAAGTAGGTAGATCGACTAGCGCTAACAATAAGAAGCCTCCTATAAGAGGCGAAGAAGGGCATATCGATACGTCTACCGTAGTACCCTCTTCGTTACCGCTACCTTTACCTCTACTACTATAGATACTACTAGTTAATCGAGTCGTTATACTACAAGATTGTCCCGATTATTAGGGCTCTTTACTACTATTAGTTGTCGAGGTTAAGCGTCTAAATAAGGTAAATACGACTAAGTTTAGAGCCCTATAAAGGAGGGTTATAGACCTTAAAGATGCTATAGTATAGCTCTTCGATAGATTAAATATAATAGTTAGTAGGTAACCCTATATAGCTATATAGAATATAGATTAATAGGTATAGTATAAGGGATACGTAGGTCTATAGACTATATAGTAAAAGCTAGTTAGTCGTAGACGTACCAAAGTCGACTTTCTTATATTCTTCTTATAGCGATAGTACTAGCAAGATAGTCGCTTTGTATTACTATAGCGAATAGCTTCGTAGCTTCTAGGAAGTCGCCGTACTATTAGAAGTACGCTAGCGGATATTATATAGCCATTTCTACGCGAAATACTAGTGTTTCCTTAGGGTTTAGATCCGTATACGTATTAACCTCTATGCTTCCGCTTAACTCCAACTTTCGAGGTATTTAGCCTAGTAATATTGCCTAGATCTTGCTTATAATATCCGGATAGAACGAGGTACTAAGCGAGCCTTAATCTAAATTATCGCTACGAGAATAATAGCTTATCCTTTATATACTTTGAGCGTAAGCCTAGTAGTATAGAGCATAGTCGTAGGTATAGCTCTCGGTATAGGATAAAGGCATTAATAATAGCCATGTCTAGTATATTGAAGAATAAGGCAAACTAGGCTCTTACTAACTTTAGTTAAGTACTATAGTAGGACCGTAATTGATCGTAGATATCGACTCTACCTATAAAGAGATTATAGTCGGTAGACTACCGAGGTACCGGCAATTTAATATATCCTAATCTATACTATACTACCTCTCTTAGTCGCTTTGCTAGTATGCTTTGTCTACGAGGTTTCCTACGCTCTTTCTTATCGAATATAGAAGGCTAGTATGCTATTATAATTGCCTAAACGAGGTTCTTATCTTGCTATATAATAGCGACTATATCGCTATACTAAACGCTAAATAATTGCTAGTTATAGGGAAGAATCGTACTAGCTTTGTTCGCTACGCTAGAAAGTGCCTTTAGCTAGTCTAAACCGATAGCTCTCGTAGTACCGTAGGCGGCGATACCTATAGCTCGAAGGACGTAGAATAGCTTGTAGCTACTAAAGAGGTTATCGTAGTATAGTATAAAGAAGTGTATCGTTATAGGTAGTTAAGAAACTAGCTAGACGACTATACGTAATGTTAGCGGTAATAGCTGTACGACTGCTTACTAAGCGAGATTCAGCTTAGCAATAACTCTACTAATATCTATATCGATATAGCCGGTTATAGGACTCTTAAAGGCAAATAAATAGTAGTATCTAGTATCGTAGAGCGCTAGTACGTAATATCCGACTAGAATTGGCTTACTATAGACTATAGTTATATAGCTAGACCTGCCTATAAAACGTACTATAATTTCGTCGATACTAACTTCTATACGAGGCGTTACATATAGCTTGAATGTCCTTCTCAACTCGTCTACTATTGGCTTTACCTTCTCGAAGAAACGATACTTTGCAAGTTTCTCGATCGGCTTTAAAAGATATAGGTATCTCTTAATAGCTTAGAAGCGGTTGCGACCTATATACTACGCTATCGGATAGTATAGAAACTCTCTATTCCGGGTCTAGTATTCGTTAAGGTCGGCTTGCCTAATTACGGATATATATACGACTAAACCTAGCTATATCTTTACCTCCGAGACTATTACATTCTTCTAGGAAAGAGCCTTCTTGAAAGCCGTATATTCGTTAGTATATCTAGCGATTAGACTAAATAGGAAGTCCGTAAAGAAGAGCCGGAAGAATAGTAATAGTAGGTCAAAACGGAGTCTAAACCTACTATTACTATTAGCTAGACAGGTCTCGCTATGCTATCCGCTAACATACCTATTAAGATATACGATAGGCGGCAATTTACACTTCTAATTATAGAAGTTATTAGGCAAGTAAATACTGCGCTAATAATACTAACCCTCTAGTAGAATATAACCCTCGAGATTGTCTATTATAGGTATAGTCTCTAGCGTTAACTAGGTCACTTTCCGCGCCTTCTTAGGTTACTATATAGTATCCGGATCTTCTATAGCTTCTTCAACTTCCGACTCTTTACCTAGGTCTCGTTCTACCTCTTTATCTATACTAGTTACGCCGTTACTAACTACCCGAGCCGCGTCCGCATTCCCTATATTACTCGCTATGTCCGCAAAGTCGACTATAGTACTATTAGAAGGCATTGCGATAACCTCTCGAGGGTTAGATAACAACCTATCGACTAGTAGCTATACGCGGAAGAATAGTTGTTCTATTAAAGAAAAAGATATATTTACTTATAGAGGCCAAGTCTAGGCAAGAGTCCGTATTGTAGAGCTATACAAGGATTATTATTAGTGTAATCCCCTACAAATACTATCTACTAGATACTCTACGAGTAGTTCAAGAACCTACGCGTAGTACGATTAACTCGGCGCTAATTTGCGTTGAAAATACCTTCCGAACGCGTCGGTTAGTAAAGGGATATTAGAGAGAGAAAAAGGATAATATATAGGTAACGCGTGTAAGGCAAAAGTCGTAGGGTATAATGTCTATGTCTATCTCTATCTATATAGGTAGAACAGGTAATACCTATTAGGTAATACCTAGATAGGTAGTACCTACTATCTCTACTCTAGGCGAAAATGGATAGTGCCTACACTATCCTAATTTCCTACTAAAACTCCTAAAGTTAATTATACTATTCTATTATAGATATACTAGGTATACCTAGCTACCTCTTCCTCGTCTTCCTAAGGCGCTCCTTTTCCCTATACTATGTATAGCTATATAGGTTATACCTATAGGTAGGTCTCGCTTTAGTAGTATAGTACTTAGATATACTAGCTAGTATAGTAGTAGTATAATATATATAAAAAAGGCTATCTAAGGTAGCTATATTAGGTAGTATTATATTCCTTAGATAGATCTAGTTTAAACGCCTATCGTATAGTAATTCAACCTATTAGGTTACCTACGTTATATAGATATAATCTTTGCCTACTAATAGTAAGTATAGCTAGTAGGTATAGGTTACCTAATATCGTTAGGTAAGTATCCTATAGCTCTAGCTAACTAAAACTTAATACGAGACTTATTAGAGTTATAGATAATACCTTAATTCTAATTAACTAGTATAGCTAACCTATTAAAGTATATCTATATTAGATAGCTCTTATTTAATATCTATACTAGTATAGGATTATTCTAGATAAGCTTATAGAAACTATTATAGTTATAAATAATAATAGTATTAGCTAAGGACGCGTTACCGATTAGGGGCTTGCCCTTTATCTAATAAGTTATAGTTAGAGGAATAGTATAGGGCTTAGGTATACTTTAGATACTACTACTATAGATTATATAACCTAATAGAGGAGGATTCGTAATCTATATTAGAAAGTTTATAGATATAGTTAGGCTACTAGATAGGATACCTAGTAATTCGCTATTTATAACTATTCCTATACTACCTATACGTTAACTAGAGATAGGCTATATAGGCGTAGTAATAGGACTACTAGTTATATATTATCCTCTAGGTTAAAGTCTATAATTACGATAACTAGTTAGTAGAGCGAATATCTTAGTAGAAATAGGTTACTCCTCTAAAGACTTAGTAATCCTATATTCCGCTTTTAGTAAGTAAAGGATAGGCTAGTTAACTACTAACTATTATATTAACGTATTCGTAGATAGAGAATTACTATTAGTCTATAGACTATATACTATTCCTAACTTAGTTAGTATATTTACTTCTAAGGCCTTCTAGTACGCGTTTAGTAGCTACTAAACTTCTTTAAGGATAGATAGATCTATAATATTCTAAGTCTTTCTAATCTATACTAGTATCTTCGAGATAGTAGAGTACTTACGAACCTTTAATAGGGAATTGAATAACCTACCTAAACGCTTACTACTAAAAGTTCTACCTAGCTTAATACTACTAGGCGTTATAACTAGTAGAGTACCTCTAAGGCTAGTATTACTAGATTACTTTAGTATAGCCGATAGTATACTAAAAGGCTAGGTTCTAGTAGATAGCTATCGCTCTACTAGATAGACTTTAGATCTATCTAGTAAGATCTCCTTAAAGTCTACTCTCGTATTCGCTAGGATAGTATATACTACTAAGTAGTTAGATACTTATAATAGGAAGTCGACCTCTAAGAAGTTATCGTTATTTAGGCTATAGTAAATATAATCCTCTTTAGTCTACTTATACTCGTTAATTATCGTAGCTCGAGTAGCGATATCTATACTAGCTATAATAGCTCGCGCTCTAATAACTATCGCCTATCGTCTAGCTTACAAATTCGCCTTATAGATAGATAACTAGGTAGCGTAGGCTTCTACTATAAAGTATATTAGATAGTATCTTACAATAAGGGCGTTTATAAGGAATATACTATATTAGATAATCTTAATTAGAAATACCTCGTTACTAGGAAATCTATAAGATACTAGCTAATTAGATAACAATTCGAGAATAGTTAGTAGTAAGTAATATAGTAGGTTTACTATAACCTTATTAGATATAGGTATAGTAGTTAAGCGAATATCGATAAAAAGGATTCTAGTATCTAGTAGAGGAGGGACTAGCTCGCGTATATAGTAGTCGGTATAGCCTAATACTATAGCTACGTCTATTTTCTCTAGACTACTATTAAAGCCCTATAGTACTCGTAGATAATCGTCTACTAGTAGTAGGTCCTCGCTACTACTATTACTAGTTAAGTCTATTATATTAATCTTAGCTATCTACTCTAGAGAATACTAAGGTTAATCTTTACCTAATATATATTTACCCTAGTAACGTAGGAACTATTACTATTTAGTTAAAGTAGTATAGTAGTTAAATCGTACTATAGAATTAACTAAGTTCTCTATATACGCGATATTAGCTTTATACTAGATAGGAAATTCTAGCTAGCCTCTAGTTAGACTAGTTACGTAGTAGTATATACTAAGGACTAGGTTATCTATATAGATTAAGGATACCTATTCGCTACCTATTAGGATCTAGCTATAGGTAAAGTCGATATCTCCTAGCTTTAGAATAACTAACTACTTAGTATATAAGATACAAGTATATAGGTTATCTACTATTCTAGTAAAGTTGTAATTATATTAAACGCTTAGTAGAGAAGGCTATAGAATACTATAAGGTAACTTAGAGATATAGCGTCTAGGTCTAATAAATACTTAGAACTCTAGCTAGCTAATATAATAGGTATACTTCTTAGATCCTATTTATAAGTTATCGAAGCGGAATAGTAGTATTTTCTATCTATAGGAAAGACCTTTATTAAGGTAATATATATAGGATTCCTTACGGAATACCTATAGTTCTCTATACTACGTAGCGAGGTTAGTTAGGGCCTAGGTATCGTTACGTAAGGTAGTATCCTAATTCCTTATACGCTTAGCGACGCTAATTAATTCGCTTCTATATAGCCTTAGTCTCTATACTAATTAGCTAGAACGATATACCTAGTATATACGTTTCCTAGATACTCTTAGTATAGATCTAATTATTGTATTTATTGTTGGAAATAGACTCTCTCTGCCTAGTTGTCTCTTAGTATTGTCTAGGCTAGCTAGCCTAATTAGGCCTAGCTTAGGGGCAATTCTCCTTTATCTTTGTATTTGTAGTCTTAGATAGACCTTTATCCTTTTCATCTACTCCGAATTAGGTCCCTTAGTATGCCTACTCTCCTCCGCCTACGCAACAATGTTTAATAGGTTATAAGCCTAGGTAAGCTATTATAAGCCTATAGGCTTAAAGGTAAAGGAAAACTAGAGGGAAGTAGCTACAAGTTTAGTACTTAGTCTATAATACTTAAGAGACCGAATAGTAATAGAGAGACCCTATAGTTTAGGGCTAGACACTTTGTAAGAAAGAGCTAGTAGGCAATAGCCTAATCTATAGCTATATAATCTAGGATAGAACTAGTTTAGGAGACTAGGGTAGGAGCCTACGGCAATTTGAGACAAAGATAGGTATATAAGAGATGGATTGTACCTCTTGTATTAGGTACAAAAGAAAATGTATACCTATATAAAGATAGGGAACAACCCTTCCTATTAGAGATATAAGACCTATACATTAGACACTCTAATAGGCTATCTACTAAACAGATTGAAACTAGCGGAGTAACTCTCTACTAAGTAGGAGTAGCTTAACCTATAGCTTTTATCGTTATTAGGAGTAGCCTCGGAAGGCTAGTCTATCTATACTAAGAGGGCTACTCTATAGCGTTTATTACGTTTTTATTAGTATTAGTATTTCTATCTAGCCTAACGATTAGAGATCTTCTTAGGTTAGGCTTCTTATTCTTCGATATATACCTACTTAATAGACTTAAGGACTTAGAGTAATCTATACTATAGGTAATTATCTTAGTATACTTTATATATTCTATTCTTAAATTTATTAGATAGAGAGATTACCGTTTCTATATAGAGTAAGGATACGGCTCGGAGGCTATTAAAGAAGATAGGAATCTTATTATAGGCTAGGAACTCGTATCTATTACTCGCGCTAAAAAAATATTCGCTATAATTAGGACTAAAGTAGTCGATTTCTAGTATTAGTATACTAGAAACGACTATAGAAAGTAGATAGGCTATTAAGGGGAGTTTTGAGAAGAGGAATAGTTATAATAGGGGCTAGGAAGACTTTAGGGTCTTCTTAGTATACTAAACTACTATTAGCTAATAACACTTTAGAGACTAAGCTTATAAGCCCTAAGACAACTACTTGGAAGGCTAACTACCTTTCATAGGAACTAGTTAGAACTAGTTAAGGTATCCTATATAAGATCAAAGTAGGACTAGTTAATGCTAGATAGCTTATACCTAAATACTGTTTTAGAGAATACTATAAGCCTCTAATGCATCTTGACTAGGCTATAGAAGTTATAACCCTACTATGTTTAAGGGAGATTGCTTATAGAGCCTATAGTAGAAGGGTACCAAAGTAGTATACTTCTTTATTTACCCTTAACTAAGCAAATAACGCACTTCTCGATAACTATCTATACCTTATATATAGATAGTAGTAGAGTATATCTACTAGTAGATTCTAACCTAAGGAAAAAAGGCCTAAGTAGCTACTAAAATACATTTTGTTTAGATTCTTTTCTTAGCTTAGTAAAGCTACACACTTATTTCGGGCTTAGTAAGTCTACAAATTCTTTTCTAGCTAGCTCATGTTATAATAGATAATAACAACTAAGCTAGTATACTACAAGACATAGATACTTAAGACAAAACATCTAGATTACTAAAGAGACCTTACCCTATCCTAACTAAGGACAACTTAGAGCAATGGTTTAGAAGGATAGAAATTTTCTTAAGAGGAGAAGACTTGTTTTACACTATTCTAGAGAATAGCAACTAACCTATTACTACCAAATCCTAATACAAGACTATCTAGTAGATATCCCTATACTTAGGAGAAGATAATAAAGAGCTAGTTTTAGACATAACCTCTACAAAAGCAGTCTAGGAAGAGCTAAAGAAGAAGTATATAGATAATAAGGCATTAGGAAGAAAGATGTTAAAGCAATACTTTAACTATCAAATAATAGATAGGACAATTAATGTAGTATAGTCGTACCTACTTGCATTAGATAGAAGAATCAAGACTACTAAGCTAAAGCTAGCTATAGCTCTTGAACTAGAAGCTAAGATTCAAGTTCTTCTTTCTAGATTGCCTAACTAATAGTTATCTATTAGAGATACTATTAATAGCTAACTATTACTATTACCTAATAGTATCCTTTCAATTCTTTAGGAAAAGGAGGTAGATATACTAAAGCTACTAAATACATACTAGGCACTCGTAGCAAGGGCTATAGCCTTAAAGGACTAGAAGAAACCCTAGAGGTTTACTACTTATAAGTAGGAGAGGGGTTTATACAAACTATATAGTTAGGATAATTATATAATAATCTACTATCTATACCTAGAAATAGTAAGACAAATGATTTAGGTAATTGCAAACAATAAGCTTGTAGATAATAAGAAGTTGTTAGTAATAGTTGTATATAATAAGGAGGGCTCTAAAGAGGAAGTAGACTAATCTAACTAGACTAAGAGTTAAGGGGAGTATTAGAAATAGACTCTCTCTACCTAGTTGTCTCTTAGTATTGTCTAGGCTAGCTAGCCTAATTAGGCCTAGCTTAGGGGCAATTCTCCTTTATCTTTGTATTTGTAGTCTTAGATAGACCTTTATCCTTTTTATCTACTCCGAATTGGGTCCCTTGGTATGCCTACTCTCCTCTACCTACGCAACAATGTTTGATATTTATTCTTCTATCCCTATACTAGGAAGCCTAGAATTAGTACTCTAACTAGGTTTATAGCGCTATCCTTTGCAAAGTATAGTAACTTACCCTTTACGAGCTCTCGAGTATTAACTATTATCGTAAATTCTAATATATTCTCCTTATAGTACTATCTTATTAACCTTATAGAATACGCCTACTATAGGCGATATCTATAGATACGAGTTATTATTTTAATAGATAGTCTATAGTAGATAATACTACGCTTATTAATATATTAGGATATAGGCGTATGCCTAATATCGTAGACTAGGATCCTTACTAATACTAGTTACGAAATATCCGATAACGTCTAGTATTAGGGGCTAGGTATATAGCAACGTATAGAACACCCGCCTAACCGATAACATAGTAGGTAGTAGAACTAACAAGTGCCTCCTAAAAGGATTACGTAGCGCGCTAGGTTAAAAAGGCTATACGAGTTACGTACGTCTAGCGTACGTCCCTAGCGTACGCCGCTTAGTACACTTAGGGCTTAGTAAGAGACCTTACCTTATCGAGGTCCTTACAATTATCCCCTTTCTCCTAGTATAGCTATCCCTAGCTATAGACAAACCTAACTCCTCGTTAAGCTATCCTATCTATATATTCTCTCGCGCCTCTAGCGCTTCGAATACGCTTTACGTACGTTACTACTTCGTATAGCTAGTTACTACGCGAAAACTCTTTATTACTATATAGTAGAATTTTTATATTTCTACTAGTAACGTTACTAGATAGGTCTAGCATATTCCTAAGAACGTATTAATTATTATTATTAGTAACTAGGTAGCCTATATATAAGTAGTATCTATAGTCTACCTAAAAACTTCCCCTATTTCTAAGCTTTCTACTAGTACCGTACTAGTACCTCGCTAGCTCTACGTAAGCTTCTCTTATACTCTAACTAACAATTTTTATACTACTCTTAGTATAGACCTAGCCCGTATTCTGCTTACGTCGCGCAAGCGTAGCGCCGCTAGTCCTACTACCCTAGTTACGGCTACTAAGCGCTTTAGGCCTAATATAGAAGGTTATAGTAGATACTTCTAGTATATAACCGCTAATAGTAAGAATAATCCCTACGCGCTCCTCGTATACGCCTCGTAACTAACTCGCTATAGAGGACCTAAATAATGTATATATTAGGAGTAATATATACCCTACTACTAAGAAGAAGTACTAGAGATATACTAAGGGGCATTACCCCTATAAGCTAGTTATAGTACTATACCTCGTCGCGCTACTCTAGTATATACGTATAGCTCGCGCTAAGCGCGCTACTTACGACCTAGACGACCCTAAGTATAGGGGTAATCCTATCTAGGCCTAAATTGATCTTAATAAGATCTAGTAGCGCCTAGACGTATACGTAGACCGTACGTATCGCTTCCTCTTTATACGCGTTATGTCTACTAACCGCCTAGCTTTTCTAGAGATTAAGAAATCTCTAAATAGCTACTACCGTAATAAGAACAAGATTACCGGTAACGGTACGCCCCTTAAGTGTATCTACGGCGTAGGCGTCGCGCTAGCTACTACTAACGGCCTAGACTTAGTAGCTATCCTAGAGCGTATTAATATTAATCTTTCTAGTTTAGTAGAGATCGGCCGCTAGGTACGCATTATCCTTACATCCCTATCGCCTATTAAGCGTATACTAACCGCAATAGAACCTCGCCCTAAAGGGCGCCTATACTACTATAGTAGTAGTCGATACTACTATAGGCTTCCTATCTATATCTAAAGAGGGGGAGGGTTCTAATAGTTACGAGAGTAACTAGCTCCTTAGAGCTAGTTAGTAGGTTATACGCCTACGGCGTACAAGCGCCGCAAACGCATAATTTTCCTTTATTCTAAGCTAGGCTAAATGCCCCTATTAATAGCGAAACGAGTATATATCTATTAACCTTATCTTGTCTTATTCTTATATTCTCTAACTACGTCTCGCTTACGCCTCGAATATATTAAGCGCTACTAAGTCTTCTATATATTCTACTAGTTCCTAGGTATTATATTCTTCTAGCTAGCCTACCTACCTAATAAGGTAGTAAGTCTCTCCCTTCTATATCTTCTTCTTTACGATTTCTTCTACGCGCTACTTATCCGTATCCTCTACGACTAGTATACTAACCTTATACTCCTCGCCCTCGCGCCCTTTCTAAGGCTCGAGTAGGGATATATAGAAAACATTATAGATTCTCGTACTAGTAGGTAGCGCTAAGTAATACGCCTACGCTCCTACTATATCGATAATACGAAACGGACCGAGATACTTTAGGCTAAGCTTCTTCTTTAGTAGATCTAGTCTAACATTCTTAGATAATAATAGTACTAGGCTACTAATACTATACTTCTAAGCCTTATAGTTAGTATTATAGTACTTAGCTTAGTATTCCGCTATAGTCTTCTAGTACTATATAAGCGTCTCGTATACTTTTCGTAGTCTTTCTATAGCATCGATTACTACTAGTATCCTTCCTTTAGATAGCTCGTCCCGAGCTATAGGTAATAATATAGGAGCAATATCCGGATTATATCTATATAGTATATAGAAGGGGCTTATACGTAGCGTAGAGTATACGCTATTATTGTACGCGAATTCTATCTACGAGAGCTAAGACGCCTAGTCTACCTAGTTATTAGAACAATAACATCTTAGGTACTATTCTAGCGTCTAGTTAGTACGTTTAGTCTACCCGTTAGTCTATAGATAGAACGCTATACTAAGCTTACGCTTTATATACGTCTCGTAGTAAAAGTCGCTCTAAAACTAACTAGTAAATAGAGACCCTCTATTACTAACTATTCTAGCTAGGACTCTAAACCTTCTAACTACCTCTCTTTGAAAGATATCTACTAGCTCTACTACTATATACTTCTTTGTAGTAGGTACAAAGAGGCTTATCTTTATATAGCGATCGACTATTACAAGTATCGTAGTATAGACGTAGGTACCGAGCTTGCTTAGTAGTAGATTAGTAATGAAATCTATTATTAGCTCTTACTAAGGTCTAGTAGGTATTAGTAGCGTAGTTAACTCGCTATATAGGCGATAGCGCCTCGCCTTCGACCTCTAGTATATCGCGTAGGTAGAGATATACTCTAAAACCTCCTAAGCTAATCCTAGCTAGGTATATTTCCTACGTATTAGCTTAACCGTCTTAGCTTAGCCGAAATGTCCTATAAGGGGATTATTGTAGTATATACGCATTACCTACGTTCTTAACGCGAGGTCCTTAGGTATATAGATCGCCTTGCCTTAAAAGAGGATATCCTCTCTAATAGAATACTCCTTAAAGGTACTAGTCTCTTTAGTAGCCTCGTATAGCTCCTTTACTATAGGCTCTAGCTACTATAGGGTACGTATAAAACTAAGTAGTAGGTCTAGTACCTAGTAGTAGGATCTATTATCCTTAACTACTATAGCCGCGACTCTAGCTAGGTAGTATACGAAGCCGCTATACTTCGTATATATCTTCGCTACTCCTTATATCGAGATATATATTATAGAAGTACGCTTTGCGATAGGCTCTACCTCTCTAGAAAGGTCTAACTAGACTAAGAGTTTAGCTTATAGCGTTAGTAATAGGTT
>LFZO01000278.1:0-45589 GCA_001578225.1 Pseudocercospora musae | reverse complement strand
TTAGAAGCAACTATACCTAGGATTAGGTAGTTCTACTAAAAGGAGCAAACCTAGTTACTTCAAAATAGGTATTTAATGTAAAGAGACTAATTAGTAGAGTAATTAACAAGTTTAAAGCAAGACTAGTTATAAGGGGGTTTTCTTAGAAATTTGGGATAGATTTCTAGGAGACATTTGTACTAATAGTTAGGCATAATACACTTAGAGTGTTTATAGCTACTATATATAAAAAGGATCTAGAGCTATACTAAGTAGATGTAAACAATACATTTACTAAAAGTACCCTATAAGAAGACATCTACATAATCCTACTACTAGGTATAGAAATCCTACAAGGCATAGCTCTGAAAATCCTAAGGAGCTTATATAGCCTAAAACAAGTAGTAAGAGACTAGAACAAGCTATATGTCTTAAAGCTAGAGGAAATGGGATTCTACTAGTTAGAGGTAGACCTATGTTTGCTTATCTATAGAGGAAGGAACCTAATGGTTCTCACCTATATAGATAACATTCCTATTATAGTACTAAAGCTAGAAGATGTTCTTTAGTTTAAAAGGGAACTAGGCAAGGTGTTTAAGATTAAAGATCTAGGTAAACCAACCAAGATTCTTAGAATAAAGCTTACTAGAGATAGACCTAATAGTACTCTAAAGCTTAACTAAGAACACTATATCTAGGAAAACCTTACAAAGTTTAGAATAACTAAGGAAATAGCCTACCCAACCTTATCACTACTTAATAGCTATGAAAGTCTAAGGAAATCTAACTTAGATGAAGAAAGGTATAATAAGACTAAGTACTAGAGCCAGAATAGTACATAGATATAGCCAATAACTATAACAAGACCTAACATTGCTTTTGTACTTAGAAGACTTAGATCATATATATTAGATCTATTTAAGAGACATTTGAAAGCACTTAGGAAACTAGCTAGATACCTAAGATTATTCCTAAGCCTAGGATTAATGTTTAGGAGGGGTAGAGGAAAGCTAATAGGATATTTAGACTCTAATTATGCAATAGATAAAGCTAATGGAGTCTTGATCCTTAGAAGCATCTTCTTTCTCTATAGATTACTAGTTTCTTAGATAAGCAAGAAGCAGAAGTTAGTTACTATATTAACTATAGAAGCTAAGTACATAGCAATAAATACATATACAAAGCAATCTCAATTCCTTATAGCACTCCTAAGGGAGATGGACTATACATAGTTAGTAGGAGAATATTCATTTTAACTACTAATAAAAGGGAATTCTGATACAGTGAATGAAATTAGGCCTGTTTAGATTATAGGTAACAACTAGGTAGCTTTAACTCTTATTAAAGATGCTTATACCTATAAGAGATTAAAACATATTAAATTAGTTTCAATAAGGTTAGAAATCTTTAGTAGCAAAGAAAGATTGTAGTAGAATACACTCTAATAAAAGAGATAGTAGCTAATAGCCTAACTAAGCTAAAGATAGGGCCATAGTTCTAGGAATTCATTAGGCAATTATAGCTAGCATAACATTAAAAGGGACAAAAGTTCTTACTTAGAGGATTCAAAATCTACTAAGTAAGAAAACACTAGATCTAGGAATTGAACCTAGTAGATTAGATACACTATACTAATCTAGAAGCCATTGCACCTAATTAGCTAATTGAAGTTCTTGTTGGATTATATTGGTTAGAATTAGGATTTGTAGACTAACTAATCTAAGTAGGAGTATTGGAATATACAGTCTAGTTAGTAACCTAGTAAGGGATGTTAAGGCAGACTAGATCACATGATAACCATTACGTAACTAATCCAAGCTAACACCTTTTAGGTTCAGCTCTAACCTATAGAACAACAACACACTTGCTATTCCTACTTTGGCCCCTACCATTCCTTATAGCTTCTATTGTAGTTTATAATCCATTTATACCTGTCGGCCCTCCTTAGCTCGACAGTAATTAGTATATATCTCTTAATATAGTGTCGTCTTACTACGTCTATATATAATGATAATATCTCGCCTATAACCTACAAAGGTATAGAAAATTTATATTAAATAAATAATAGTAACGTTTACTATTTAACTAGCTATAGCTTATAATTATAGTTATCGAGTATAGTAAGTTTCGTATTATCTTATTACCAATATATACGACTTACGTATTTACTCCTTTAGTCTACGCTATATTAGGAGTACTATCTCGATTAAGTTATAGAAAGCCTCGAAGTCTAGGGGATCGCTATTATATCTATCTATAAGTTGTTAGCTATATAATTAAGGTCTTATTGCGATAGTACGTCTACGAGTCTATTATCTACTAACGGAAGCTATTAAGTAGTAACTTAAATATTAATATTAACGGCTTTAAGAAGTAGTTATCTTAGTAGAATATTAGTATCGGCTCGTAGGCGCTATACTATTAACCCTTCGTATACTATAGTACTATCTATATAGATTTATAGTTAATAGCCTTACTATTAATCGCTCTATTAGTTAATTGCTTAATATATCGCCTTTACTTCTATAACGTTAATATAAGTAGTATCTTATTGTAGTATTAAGGAGGTACCTTTAATATACGTTGTATTATCCTTCTAGTTATAAGAGCCCTTATACTAGAAGCCTCCTATATTAGAGTTAGAAGCGTTAGTAAATAGCTAGATCTTACGGAGCCTAGAACTGTCTAGTAGCTTAAAACTATTATAACATTATAGTACTAATTGCTACTATTAAAGATTACGATATACTTTACCTATAATACGTCGTAGAATATATCGTCTTATATAGAAGGCTATAATAAACGTATAGAGTAATATATTAAACGCTCTACTAACGCTAAGAACCTTTAATATCTATAATAGGTATCCTACTATTGTTCTTACTTCTTTAAGTATATTATCCCTTATCTAAGACCTTATCTAGCTCTTATAGTAACCGTTAAGTCTATATTACTAATAGCCTTTCTAGTATTTATAGTATATCTATCTCTATACCAAGTACTTCTATAGTAGAGCCTCGAGTATCTTTCTTATCGTTACGAGAAACGCCGAGCTAGTTAGTAAGCTTAATCTAATAGTTACTATTATATTAGCAAATCGCTCTCTAATCGATTAAGTATAGTATAATAAAGATAAAGTTATTAAGATAGTAATAGATTAAGATAGCTAAAGGTATTGCTTTAGTAAGAAGCTAATATAGGGCTTCTATAAATAGGTTAAATAGATATAGTACTATATAAAGTCTAAAAGGAAGGCAATTCTTAAAGTAGTTATAGCCTTACTAGTATAGGCTAAAAATTCGTCTATACTATAGATATACTAGGACTATATAGAAAGCGGCTTCAACGTCTCGCTTAATAATTAGGTAGCCTTATTTAGCGTTAATAATATTAATAGCTATAGTATCGAAAGTTGTATATTAGATTACGGTATATTATATAGATTTCGTATCGTTTACTAAGAAGCCTTCTAGATAGGACAAGTCGTATATTATTCGTACGCCGCCCTCGTACTTTAGTACTAATCCTTATAGTAAGATTACGAGATTGTCGTACTCGTAACTACCGACGGCTATTATAAAGTAGCCTACGGCTAACTTAGATACTAGTTATAACGATATCTCTATAGGATATATAGTTACTAAGCTATAGTTTAGATAGCCTACTTGCTACCGCTTAGTATTTTTAGTATTAAATAGATATCTATCCTCTTCGATAACTCTAATATCGACTCTAAACGTTATTGTATAGTAAAGAACGCTACTAAGATTACTAGAGCATAAAAGTAAAGCCGTATACTAAGTATCGGCTTTGAAAGGCATTAAATATACTAGAGGGAGTATACTAAATAAATAAACGTTATAACCGAGTATCGTATTCGGTTCTTCCAATAGTTGTTACTAAGCAAATATCTTCTTTAAGTAGACCGGATACGCTAGATTAATAGTCTAATAAGTCGCCTTATTATATTTATAGTCGCTATAAACGTAATTAACGGCTCTATCGAGAAGCAAACGAGCTACTCTAGAAGGCGTTACTAAATATAATATAAAGCGATATTTACATAATAGCCGAGTAGCTTCTAACTATAGATAGTAGCTTCGTAGACGTATTATCTAGGCTCGATTATAACTATATTACCTATAAGATTAGCTATAGATAGCGCCTAGTTATAGCGTAATATTCCGCCTAACTTTATTAACTACTATCCAAACTACGATATCGTATTACTTATATAGCTTAGTCTTAAGGAGACGACTCAAGATAGCTATAAGATAGTAGTAAGACAATACTAAGTACTAGTAACTCGTCTAGGTTAGTAGCTATAGCTAGGTTAAAAGGACCTATTACTTAAATTTATTAGGTATAAGTCCTTTATCTCTAACCGTATTATACTCTTAGTATACCTAAGCGCTATTAGATCTTATTATATAGACCTAGACATATCTCTAGAGGTCTTCGAAGCGCTAGTAATCTACTAAGTATTAAACGGTATATAGTTACTTAACGTAATAAGCCGTCGTAACCGCTAACCTATAACCGTAAATACTCTCGGAAAGTTAATTATTAACCTATATACGCTAGACTACTTAAACCTTAATATACTACTAATACTAGCCTTCGTAGGCCTATTTAGACTAAAAGAGTTAATGTATAACGCTAACTATGATATTAGCTAACCTGCTTAGTTAATAAGCAATATTACGATATTAGATATTATATTCGAAGCTAACGATAGGATAATAGTTTACCTTAAACGATCGACGACTAATATTAATAACAATAGCGTTATTATCCGTATCTATACGAATACTAAGTACTCGACTATCTATACTATACGTTATATAAAGATCCTCTTTAATTATATATATACTTACCTAACGTTACTACTATTCGCGTTTAGCGATACTCGAGAACGGACGTAGTTACGTATCTACCTAGACTATCTATAAGACAAGGTAGTATAATAGATAAAGACTAGGATAGATAGTAATTATATAAAGAAGGCAGGCTTTATAGGAGACTCTTTAAGACAAGGCGGCGCTTAAAAAGCAAGAGATAATAGTTATAAAGATTAAGAGATATAGATACTTAGTAGATAGAAGTCTAGCGTATATAAGAGATATTTAAAGATAACGCTAGAAGTATTATATAAGTTTGGCCTAGCTTATATTAGCCGCTATCTTAGATAGGTCTATTAGTCTTCTTAGGATATAGGCTCTTTTCTCCTATTACTATATCTAGGCCCTAGAGGTAAAGAAGCTAAAGGGCCTTTTCTTTCCTATTAGGATAGGAGTATTTGTCTCCTAGTCTATATATCTTAATAGGCTTTATAGTCTACTTATTACGGCTTTCTACTTTACTTATGTTCTAGCTAGGCATTCCTAGGACTATGCTATGTGTTTCCTTATATAGTAGGGATATTTTAGATTATTTCTATTAGCCTTGTACTCCCTAGTACTATAGCTTCCTATATATTAGCTATATACTAAGGGCTTGTTATAGTTCCTAGCTATATACCTATACTACTAGTAGCTATAGTATTATAGTATTCTATACATTGTCTAGAATAGCTCTATAGATAGTATCTAGTAGTCCTAGATAAGGCCTTACTTAAGGGCTTTATTTGCCTATACTAAGGTTTCTAGCTAAATCATACGGGAGGAGTACTTCTTCTCCCCTCTATCCCTTCTAAGCTAAGCTAACCTTATAATTTGTAGCCTTAAGTAGTAGAGCTAGTTTTGCCTCTAGAGCTCTACCTCTATTATACCTAGCTTATAGCTTATAGGTACTCTATATACTAGGATTGTATACCTCTTAACTATTATCTTTACTAAGCTACTAAGTACTATAGTCTACTCCTTATCTACCTTAAGTTACTCCTTCTCTCCTTTTCCTATTAGGAGAACTCGGATAACTCTAGTCTTACTAGCTCTTACTACTACTACTACTTTATTCCTAATTTAAGCAAGGTAGCTAATCCTCTCCTTTTCTTCTTTATTGTCTATATATAAGGTAATATAGTTAGGCTAGTATAGGGGCGCTTAGGGGAAGCTACCTTATTAGTAGGCCTTTATTACTATTTGCGTATAGGTCTTTAGGCCCCGGTTCTAGGTCTTTTGTATTTACTAAATTGTCTCTTCTATAATACTCCTAATCTTGTTAGCTTCTTAATAGTTTATTACTTTAAGGGCTCTAAGGAGCTTAGTAATAGTTGCCCTTATAGCCCTTAGTAAGATATCTTTATTCTTTACTATCCTTTCCGCCTAAGCTACTATATATTCCTACTCCCCTTTCTCCTTCTCCTTCTTCTTTCCTCCCTCCTTTTATATCTCGTTTATGTTCTCTATCGTGAAATACCCTATATTATCGTTCTATCTTATAATATAGATTTAGATATTAAAAACATACTAGTAAGAAGTTAGTAATAGTATATACTTTAGATAGCTCTTCTATTGTATACCCTATAGTTATCTATAATAATAATAGACTATAGATTTATATACAAACTATAGCTAGCGAAGGAGAGTACCTATACGTAGTACTAGCTACGAACCTAAAGACAACGACGTCGTCGATAGAGCCAAATCTCTCCTACCCTACTAGCGTAGCCTAATAGCTAAGATAAGCGTCTAGGTATAAAGGAGTCTAGCTCTAAGGCGACTAGCGATTTAGAAAACTATCTAGCTACCTATCGAGCCTAGCGTAGCTATAAGTATTATAAGAACTAATACCGAATCGATAGGCTAACCTTCCTAGGGAGGGAATCTACCCTAAGGATAAGGGACTAGAGTAGTAACCTAGGACTAATTATCCTAAAGAGGAGGGAGGAATAACTAAAGAGGAGGTTTTAAGGAGTACTAGAAGGAAGAGGAAATATAAAGGTCGAAGCACTTAGAATACCCTAAAGCCTATAGCCCCTAAGGGAAGTATAGCCCTAGATTTGCCTCCTAGGCCCTAGCTCCCCTAAGGGTAATATAATATTAGTTCTAAGGGCTATGTATCTAATACAAACTTCCCCTTATACCGTATATAAGGTAGCTTACAAAGAATACCTAAGTATAGAGGCTAATGTAGGAAATCTAATTTCTAGCGCTATAGGTTATATAACTAGATACTAAGTAAGGATAGGGATAGTTCTTAACTTAGTAGAGAGCTAATATAGAAGTCAACTAGAAAATAGGAGGAAGGGTAAGGACCTATGTCTATAAAGGGAAGGGAAGAAGGAGAGGAAAGGGATAGGGATACTACCCTATCCCCTAAACCGGAGGCCCTCCTATCTAGTATTGGCTAGCAACTAGGACACACTTGACTACCGAGTTAGGTAGGGGCCTCGATTAGTACATATAGCCCTCTTCCTACTAGGGAGACAGATTATTAACCTTCGTTTAGTATACATTACTAGTTACATTTTATGTGCCTCTACTATAGAGCTCTAATTACTACTATATGCCTCTATAACTACTACGATAGTTAGTCTACCTAGTATAGCTACCTATAGCCTAATAGGTTATGCTACCTATAGTCCCTTCCTATACTACCTAGCCCTTGGATTTGTATAGGTTCGGGTATTACTTATTATTAGAGCCGAAGGTAGGGCTATCTCTTCTCGATCGCATTAGGCGGTTAGGTTAATAGTAGTCCTTAGGTATAGATAACTATATACAAGTAGAAGGCGACAAACGACCTATAGCGCTATTTACGAAAAGTATCTTAGGAGGTCTCGATAAAAGCGATAACTAAGAGCAACCTCCTAGATAAGGGCATCGCCTTAACCCCGAAAAGCTATAAACCCTAGAAACTATTAAGGCTTAGGACCTAGACGGTCGATTACTTTCTAGGACTCGCTCCGGGTTTAGGGGATCCTCTAAAACCTTACTAGTACTATACGGTAGCGTACTACCTAATCGATACGATACTATTCTAGTCGACTAGTCTTATTCTACTAACCGATCCCGAGGCATAGCAAGGAGTTAGGACTAATTACCTAGACTATGCTTAGACCTAGCTAAAGTCTATAGTAGGATAGGTACCCGTACCTATATTGTAGTACAAGACGCGTACTACGAATACGAGAGTATTAGGCTATTAAAGAGGAGGGATCCCGGTTAGGCTAGAGATTACTAAACTCTAATTCGTAGCCTAGCTCGATAGTGCTTCGGCCCTTCTACTAAAAGTAGAAGGTACCCCGAAAGAGGAGATAGGGAAAGAAGTTGCCTAGTAACCTTGCTATGTTATTTAGTAGTTTATTAGCTCTAAGAGTACTCGGTTATAGCTCCCGCCTCTAGACTTTTAGACTTTACTCTAGCCGTAGGGCTAGTTAGGGGGATTTTAAGGCTAATAACCCTTAGGGAGGTTATTGCTACCCGAGCCTATATAAAAACAAGAACACCTATTCTACTAGTAGTACAATAGTATTCCCCGTTTTATACAAAAAGCAAAAACAAAAGAAAAAGATTTCATTACTATATAATAATCGTTTAAATAAGTTTAGGTATAGGGCTAAGCCTAGTATTAATACCCTCTAACGAGGAACCTAACCCGATTAACGAATAGATACGACGTTCGCCTACTAAGATAGATAACCCTATTATAGGGCTAGGCACTACCGGGCCTAGTACTACTAGACTAGGCGTTAGTCGCGTACTAGAACCTAGTCTAGATATAGAATTCAATAGCGCTATGTTTACTACCTTTAAGACGCTATAGTAGTAGATAATAGAGTAGTAGAAGGAGTTTACTCGTATTAATAGGCGCTACCTACTAGAGCCTAGTAGTAATTCTAACCCTTAGTTTAAAGGATATAACGCTACCGCCTATATCGAACGATATAAAGATAACCTTATTAAGTATAAGCTAAACGACCGTTCTAACGCTAAGAAGATCCGTATATTTATACGAACGACGGATACTAAGTTACATACTACGCTTAGGAGTCTCGAAGGCTACCCTAACAAGGCTAACAAGTCGGACGCTAATTAGGAGAAGTTTAAGAAGTCCTTCTTACGGGAGTACCGTAAGAACGATAGCTATAGGATTAAAGGTAGTCGTCCGTAGCTTAAGACCCTATATGCCTAACTACGTATAGAAGATAATAACTTAAAGGAGTATATTCGCGAATTCGTTAAAGCTATAGATACTATTTCTAAGGAAGACCTCGAGAACTCTTAGCGGACCCGACTACTCCTAAAGGGCCTTCTAGGCCTAATGTCTTAGCGTATCTTCTAAAGATATAAGCTTACTAATAACGACCCTAATACCTTCCGTAATTTTAAGAGGATCTTGGAGTATATTAAGTAGGACATTAATAGCTCTACTAACTATAGGAAGTTTATCGTTAGTAAGGAAAAGAGAGATATCGATTTAGTCTATCTCGCTTCTAAGCCTACTATTCCTACCCCAAGGTTCCTACTAGAGTCTTAATTAGCCCCTCTACCGATTGCAAAGGTAGTAGTAGTTACTCTACTAAGCTAGGAGGACGAGCAATTTAATTAGTTTATCGACAAGTTTCGTGCCCTTAGTATTAATAAGCTAAAGATATTAGTTACTACTACTAATAAGCTCGGTACGACTTAGAAAGTATTAGATACTATCGGAGATACTAACGACATCTATCTAGACGCGCCTATAGTAGATGTCTTTGCTAATTAGAGGGCTAGGAGTACGAGAAAGATATACCCCGATCTTGATAGTAAGTATTAGATATATAGTAGTATTAATTATATATAGAATAACTATCCGGTATAGAAGGAGCTTATAGATAGGGGCTTTATAAACAAGCAAAACGGTAAGACGTACTATAGTAAGACTAGTAAGTAGATACTATACTAATAGGACCTCTATACTCCGAAGCTAGCTATTATCCTACTACTACTAGAAGCTAGGTATAGACTAATCTATTAAGAGGTCCTAGGCAATAGTACCTTCGCGGCTATCGCTAAGCGCGAAGGCAAGAGGGTTAGGAAACTCATAGACGAAGAACGTACTAAGGACGGGTCTATCCCTACTATAGTAGTTAAAGCGGTAGCTATAACCTAGAACGACTAGCTAATCGTAGAAATGTACGGTCTCTAGGAGGACGGGGGAGACGACGATACGGACCCGATTACTACGATGCCTACTATAACGAAGTTATAGACTAAGAATCCTTCGCGACCTAGTATAGCCCCTATAGGCATACCTAGTTAGAAGGCTATAGACAAGGTTAAGAAATAGCGGGAGATAGTTACTAAGACTAAGAATCTTATTACTACTTAGTAGAGGGCTTAACGATAAGTTAGTACTACGCCTAGTACTTCGACCGAGTCTCCTACCGAGAGCGCTATATCTACTATACTAGATTAGTAGATCGTTAAGTCTTAGGAGATAGAAATAATAGAGGATAGTACGAACGACTCGTCTCCTAGTCTAGCTAACCCGCCCGTTTATAATAGGAAGAGGGATACTAATCCGAAGTCATTCCGCTTCGATAATTATATTAAAAAGTATAGCGCGGGAGATACGACTAGGATATAGAACATCTTCTAGACTTCTTAGTTTCTTAATCTTTAATCTAGCGTATCTATAGGCGATCTATTAGCCTATAGAGTTCCTACTAATCTCTTCTAGAAGCGAGTGCCTAATAATCTAGAGTTTATATACAATCTAGTAGCCTTCCGAAAGGACAAAGGTTAGGCGACGTATGTCGACGTCTATGCCTTAGAATACCTTCTATACTTCTAGGAGTTACTAGCGGATAGAGCGACGGATACCGATAACGTACCTAGCTCGGTAGGTACCTACGCGGTATAGTTTACTAGTATGTAGGTTAGATATACTCTATTAGCCGACATTAAGGACCTATATAGTAGACCTACGAAGGCCGACCTCTCTATAGTAACTCGGGAGTTTGTAGTTATACCGAGTATCTATATCGATATTAAGATAGGTAACCGCGGTATTCTAGTCTATACTATAATTGATAATAGCTCCGAGTCCCTTATTATGCCCTTAGTCCTCGCTTAGTAGCTTCGCTTACTAATTAATAAGGAGGTAGTATTAGGCATAAGAGGCGTTAATAGGATAGTTGCCTTTATAGGGGCTTATTATAATATTATAGTAGACGCCTTTAGAATCGTGTATGCCTTTACGTTCTAGATAGCGGCTAATCTAGAGATACCTATCCTTCTCGGACGACCCTAGTCTCGCATAGTACGCGGTATCTAGTAGAACTATAATAATAGATCGTAGGAAGGTACTATTACCGACTAGAAAGGGAATAAGATCGTTTTTACTAGCTATGTTAGTAATCAAGGTTACAAGTCCTATAAGGAGATTATGGCTACTACTTAGAGACGTAGGGAACGCCTTACTAGCCTAGAGCGAGAGGGAAAAGCTCTAGCGCTACTATAGGACCGTTAGTTTGTGCCCTATATACCTATAGTCTATACTAATCGAGTTCGTTCTAGTTAGAGGGGGAGGGATATTAAATAGATTAGCTACCCGCTAATCAAGTACCTTATAACCTATCGGACGAACTACTAGGTAACAATAGCGACTCTAGAAATAGCGACTTAGAAAATAATAACTTAGAAATCGAGGTCTTTCGGACTATATACTAAGACTCGGAAGCTTCCTATAGCTAATCGGGAGTACCTACTAATAATCCTCCTAGGGGTTATTATAGCAATGTATTTAGCGGTATTCTAGGAAGGGACTACGAGCTATATATCGAGCGCCTCGACGATAGAGACGATACGTCGGAAGAGGTATATACTCTATTCTATTATACTAACCTTTAGAGCGAGCGCTAGAGGGAGTAGTTACCTCTACCTACTTAGTCCTCGGTAGACGTTTATACCCTATACAAGCGGGTAGCTAATAAGGTTAAACTAGTTAAAGGTAGCGTATATATAACGGATAGATCTAGTCCTAGTAGTAATCCGAACTAGAGGTAGGACTACCTAGACCGAGAAGTAGCTCTTCTGCTAGGAACGGGACCCTATAACTAGAAGTATATTATAAAGAAGTTCTCTACGATTAAGGCGTAGATTAAGGCTAATAGTAGAGCGGCTCGCTAATATTCGTACCGGTCTAGAGCTTACGCTAACGAAGAGATACCTATTAGAGGAACTCCTATATAATAGAGAGGCGGTATTAGTATACGACTTTACGTACCTTAGCCGTATTAACCTAGAGATTGTACTACTATAGAAGATTAGGACTATTCCGTATAAGCTATAGGAGTACCCTTCCTTTAGGATTAATCCGAGTCTATACCCGATCGTAGAAGATATAGTCTATAAGCGTATACAAGTAGGTACGCTAGAACCTTTATATACTTCGTACCGCAATCTATACTTCCTAGTAGGCAAGAAGTAGGTCCCTAGGAAGGACAAAGAGTATCGCCTAATTAATACTACTACAAAGTTCAATACTATAACGATTAGGGACGCTAACCTACTACCCGATATAGATAGTTTCTTAGAAGCCTTCGGGAACTATATCGTCGCCTCGCTAATAGATATCTTTTCGGAATATAACTAGATCCTATTAGATAAGGGTAGTAGGGACATTACAAGCTTCGATACGCCGCTTAGTCTCTTACGTTAGACGACTCTTCTATAAGGAGCTACTAACTCCGTCGCCTAATTCGTTTGGTCTATTACTTAGGTACTATATACCTATATCTCGTATAACGCTATACCGTTTCTAGACGATATAGGCGTTAAAGGATTTAAGACGAGATATAGGAATAAAGAAGTAGAGCCTAGTATCTAACGCTTTATCTAGGAGTATATTAAGAGCCTAGACTAGGTTCTATATAACCTAGAACGAGCGTACCTAACGATCTATAGCTCTAAGCTTTAGCTCCTCTATTAGAAGGTTAATATTGTTAGCTATATTACTAATATAAACGATAGGTATCCGGATACTACTCGTATAAGGAAGATAGCAGACTAGGCGACTCCGACCTATTAGAAGGAAGTTCGGATCTAGATTAGGGTAGTAACCTACTTTAGGATCTAGGTCGAGGATTTCTCGATTGTCTATAAGCTACTCTTTATCCTCCTCTAGAAGGACGCCGAGTTCCGATAGGACGAAGAGTATATAATACGGGTTATATAAGTAGGTAGATAGTAGTTAGTAAATAAATATAGTATTCGATAGAGGTCTAAGAGGAGAGGGAGGAAGATTAGGAAGTTAGGCTAGCGCTAAGCCCTACCTAAGGTACCTAGACCCTAGCTTTACTCGAGCCGATTATATATTAATTATATATAGCTAATATAGGCTTCCCTTCCAAAGGCCGCGCCCTCGTAGCCTATTCGCTATATCCCTCGACCCTAATTATTACTAATCGCTACTAACTTAGCGTACGCAATAAGTTGTTTAATCTATACTAGATTAAACCCGCAATTATTAAATAATATTATATATCTAAACTTTACCTCTAACGACTATACGATAATGTCCCTACTATACTATTACTATAGATAGTAAGTTAAGTAATATATTGCTATAAAAACTCGAAGCTAGTAACTAATAAGAAGCCGTTATAAAACAAGCGCGTTCTATCTACTATAATAGGCGAACGTAAGAGGTATTATAGCTCTTCCTTCGCTTTAAGTAATAGCTTAGTACTTGCTTATTCTACTATTAAATAGAACAATACTAGGAGCCCCGCTAGCCGGGTTATAGGAGCCCTTTATCCTATAGTAGGGAATATCGGATTTAAAGTAAGTCTTCTAAGTAAATTCTCGGGATTTGTAGCTATACCTAAAGTAGCTAGGTTAGTTAGCTATTAAGAGACTTAGTTTCGTAGCTATTATAATCTACTAGGTTAGTTAGTCTTTAATTAACTAAAAACGTAGTTCGTCTAGTTTCTATAGAGATAGCCTATTATAAGTCGAGTAGCTATATCTTTAGATATAGATATTAGGATTAATACTAAGGAGTAACCTCTTATCCGTAGTATAGGCCCCTCGTAGCTTAGGTCTATAGTTTTGCTCCGGTAATATCTATTATATTCCTTTTTGCCCTCAGTTAGTACTATATATACTAGCCTTATCTTTTTACTAGATAGTAGTATTATTAGGAAGTATAGCGCGAAAGGTAGGAGATAGTAGTATACTATTATAGAATACTAGAGGATATATACGTAGATATATAAGGTTACGCGTATCGTAGTAATAATAAGTAATATTAATAGCTATTAGTAGTAGCGAGGTTTAGCTATCTTAGTACTAACTTTACTTCTTCTTTAACGTAGGCCTTAATTCCTTTATTAACTAGTAATACTTAGTATAATACTAATATATTCTTCGATACGCTATTATAGTTAACAATAATATCGTTAGTACTAATCTCCTTCGCTTCGCTAGCTCTATCTTTTCCGATCTCGTTAAATATACTATATTTAAAGATATTCTCGTTACTATATATCTAACGTTACTATAGTATTATTAAGGTATTAAAGAGGCGGAAAGTAATATCTTATAGTAAAGCAATAGTCGGTAGGCGGTTAGTAGGTAGTATACTTATACGCTATATTCTAGGTTCTTAGGTCTTATAAGCGGCGTTTATTTATTTATTTATTTACTTATTTATTTATTTATTTATTTACTTATTATTACTATAGTAGTAGAATATAGACCTATCTATAGAATTAGAAGCTAAAGAGAAGGACTTTTACAAATAATACGGTTATTGCAATAACAACCCTTAGGGTTACTAGGGTTGCGCTAGGGTTACATAATCCTTAGGAAGATAATAGAAGATCTCGAGGAAATAGGCTATTTGGGACAACTTTGCAATCGGGCTTAGGGTTAGTAACCCTAACCCTAACCCTAGTAGGGTTACTAACCCTAAAGAATAATATATATACCGTTAGGATCGTCTCTCCGAGCTCGTCGACGTAGCATAGGTCTTGTTATCTAGGTACTAGTAAAGTTACGTCTACTTAGTAGTAGCTAGTTTACTTAAAGACTTAACTATTATTATTTAGAAGAGTTAGCGGTAGAATAGCGATATCTTATATAGCCCTTCTAGCCTTCTTCTTGCCCTTCTTAGTAGTCTAATACTTATCTAATAACTCGCTTATATCCTTAAAGAACTTCTTACTCTCCTATAAGTTCTATTTAGGTAAATATCCTTACTAACGTAATAAGTATTCCTTCTATCTATCCTTCGTTCTATCCTTTAGAATACGCTTAACCTACTATATCTCTTTACCGCTATCTAGTACTTCTTTAGCCTCGGTAGGCGCTTTATCGCCTTTATAGAGATAGTATAGCTTAAGAAGGGATATATAGAAGGTATTATAGATCGTATAGGCTAGCGGTAGCTATAATTAATATACTTATATAGCGCTACCTTTAACTTCTCGTACGCGGAATAGACTAATATATCTCGGCGTAAGCTTTAGGTATAACTTACTATCTAGTAATAGGTATTTACGTATATATAAGTTCTTTATATTTAGTATAACTATATCGCCTTACTTGAATATTATCGGCGTATAGTGTTTATTATAGTATGCCTTCTAATATGCTTGCGCTTTTGCTAAATTGTTAGCTATCTTCTTATACGTATCGTATATTATTTAAACGCGTTTAATTACTACTAGTATCTCTAGTACTTAATAGGCTTCCCTTTCCTTATACTTGCCCTCGAGCGTTAATGGATCTTATAGTATTGTAGGGTTACGACCTATTATTGCCTAGTACGGTAATACCTTAGTAGATAAGTATATAGTATTATTATATATAAACTTAGTAGCTACAAGTAGATTAACCTAGTTGTCTAGATTATCGGTAATATAATTACGTAGGTACTACTATAACGTAGTATTCTACCGCTCTATTTAACTATTAGTTTATAGATAGAAAGTAGTTAATAAACGATATTTAAGTCTTAGCTATAAGTATATCTTACTCTAATAGTAAGATATTAGTATCGACCTATAGTCTAATACTATGCCCTTAGGCGTATCCTAATAGGTATAGAAGATATCGTTCTATAGCGCTTCTACTATATCGATAGCTATCTAATCCTTATATACGGATATATATCGTATACTCTTAGTAAAGTAGTTAATAACGACTAATATAGTATCGAAGATATCCTTACTACCTCTACGCTTAGTAGGTAGAAGGCCTATAATAAAGTCTAATATAAGCTCTATAAATAGTTTACCTAGAATAGGAAGTAAGGATAACTCGCTATAAGGTAGGTATCTCGGTACTTTATTACGCTAATAAACGTTATATATATTGATATAGTACTTTATATCCTATATACTATTCGGCTAGTAGTATATACGCGATAGTAGCTCGTACGACCTCTCTATACTATAGTATCCGGTAAGCTTACTATTATAGTATCGCTTAATAATCTCTTATCGGATCGAATACTCGGTAGGAATATAGAGCCTACCCTTATATCGTAGGTACCTATCGGTATCGATCGACTAATTCTTATAGGATCTTGTCTTCCTTCTACTCGCAAGCTTATTAATAAGCTCGATAGTAAAGGCGTCCCTCTACTAAGTACGTAATAGCTCGGTTATAAACGATTAACTATTACCTTATATAAGTTCGCTTAATAGTACCCTCGCTATCTTACGTAGTACGTACTATATATATCTAATAGCGCTAGTAGCCGGATTATCTATATTATCTTTAATAGTACTATCGCTATAAATAGTAATGTCTACTATAGAGTTATTATAACTCGAGCGATTAACGTCCTTCTTAACGCGTACTAGAAGTACGATAAGGATAGTTTTCTATCTATTATCGGTATAGATTCCGGAAGTCCGCTTATCCTACTATTACTATATAGTAATATCTATAGTAATCTTATACTATAGGGTAGGAAACAATGTATTAATAGACTAGGTCTCGCTACTATAATTAGGTCGCCTCGATAGGCTATTAGTAGGGTTACTAACTCCTAGCCGATATAGTATATTAAAGTTAAACCCGGCGAGGTAGATAGCCTATCGTACCTATCTACCTATAATCCTCGTAACCTTCGTAATACCGCGGAGGTTATTATAATTAGTATATACTTATATCGCATACTATACGCTATCGAGATAATGCCGCTAATACTTAAATACTTCTACGATTACTAACAACTCTTACTTGTACGTCTTATATCGGGTCTTAGTATCGAGTATCTTATATAAGAAGAAGGTAACCGGATACTAGTAATTATCGGTAGTAGACTATTGCGACATAATAGCGGATATAGTAAACTATAAAGCGTTAGTTTTAATACGAATTGGCTTATTAGGCACGAAGTAATAAAGTAGCGGTATATTAGTAAAGCGTTACTTTAGGGTATTAAATATAGCTTATATCTTATCGGTCTACTTAAGCATCCTAGAAGGGTTAGACTTGGTCTTTATAAGATTAGTAAGCGGCGATGTAAGCCGTACGTAGCCTTCAATAAACCGTTAGTAGAAGTTAGTAAAACCTAGGAACGATTAGAGTTCCTTAATAGTCGTAGGGGTTAGCTATTTAGTTATAGATTTGATACGTTCGGGGTCTACTTTAACGCTATTAGTTAATACGATGAAACCTAGGAAGGATACTTCTTTTACTACGAAGGTATACTTAGAAGGCTTATAGTATAAGCTATATATTCGTAAGCGATCGAGGACTTTCTATACTACTATCTAATAATCCGCAATGTCTAGCGAATACGTATAGATTAGTATATTATTAAGGTAGACTACGTAGAGGTAATCTAGTAGACCGGATAGAGCCTAATTGATATAGGATTAGAACGTAGTAGAGGCATTGGCTAGTCCGAACGGTATAACTAGGTATTCGAAGTAACTATAGTAGATATAGAATATAGTCTTCTACTTATTACCCTTACGGATACGGATGCGATAATAGGCGTCCTTTAAGTCTAGTATAGTATAAAAGTAGGTACTAGATAACCGGTCTAGTATCTTATTAATTAATAGAAGTAGGTATCGGTTCTTTATAGTAATAGTATTAAGCCCTCGATAGTTAACGTATAGGCGTAGGCCGCTATCCTTCTTTAGAACGAATAGGATAGGTATACCTATAGGGCTCTTACTATATTGTATCTGTCTATTAGTAAGGCTCTTATCTAGGTACTTACGCAATATAGCAAGCTCTCGCTTACTAAGATTATAAAGTAGCCTAAACGGTACCTCCTTGCCCTCGATAACTTTAATCTTATAGTCTGTCTCTTTAGATAGTAGTAATGTCGATACTAGGTAATGCTTAAATACTTCAATATACGTATCGCGGATCGGTTATAGAATACGGGCAAGCTACTTAGGTTTAATACTATCGGGTAGCGTAGGCTTATTATCTCCTTCGAGTGGATCGGTAGTAGTATCGGAAGGGTTACTAGGGTTATTAGATATAAGCTTGCCTATAAACATTACTTTAGCATTATTAGGATATTCGTTAATATTAATATATTTCATATCTTCCTTCGTAGTAATACCGAAGCGCTATTACTAGCTATCTAGGTCTATAGTAACGGTATACTACTTCAAGATAGGGTTACCGATAATAATAGTAGCTCCGTAGTATAGGTTATCTATGTCGACTATGTAGGTAGTAAAGTCTAGTAGTCGTTTATTACCGAGATCGTCCTTTAGGACTATGTATATATAATAGGCGCCGTAGGTCTCGTACCGAGCTTCGTTAAACTAAGTAAGGGTTAGTATATCGATATCGAGTACTTATCGGAGGTCTAGATACTTTGTAGTACGATAGTCGATAAGGGTACTAACTAAGTTACCTAGGTCTAGTATAGCTTTAGCCTTGTAATTAGTATTGTATGTATTATATAGGAGATAGTCGCGAGTAATTGCTAGTACAATGTTAATAGTCTTACGCTATACTAGGCTAATAGTCGGTATAGCGCTTATTCTTTTTTCGACTAATTAGAAGAGCCTATAATAGGGGTAGAATTGGTATCCTAGGTCTTCTTCCTATACTCGGTAGTAGTACGATTAATACGTACTTAGTCCTTAGCTTTATCGTAGTTAGAAAGAAGGTAACTAGTACTATTACAATTAAAGTATTTATATCCGGCGGATAGCTTATTATCTTTATTACTCGGTCGACTAGTATTGTATAGCTAGTTGCCTCTACTACGACCTCTACTACGCTAGGAATTGCTACCTCGATAGCGACTACGCCTACGGCCGCGTTACTAATTATTATTATTACTATTAGTATTATTAGCCTTATTAGAATAGCCTTAGTTACCTCCTCGTCTACGGTTGCCGCCTCGGTTACCGTAGTAACCGCTATTAGCTAGCGGCTTAGTCTCATAGATCTTCGTATCTAGTAATACTTATTACTTAACGGCTTGCTTAGCAATATTGACTTTAAGTATAAAGTTTATACGATCTAAGCCTTACTCCTATACTCGTTAGCGGTCTAGTTTAAGTATTAGGCCCTATCGAAGTTTAGGTCTAAGCTCGGAGATCTATATAGCATTAGTCTTAGTAGGTAGATCGTCTTTAATAGCCTTTAGTCGGGTCTTAAAGGCTCGTCCTATTTTATTAGCTTACTACTTAGTATATATATATTGTTCTTAAGCGCGTTACTATCGTAGGATCGGATTACTAAGTATATTAAGTATAATGTCTTTGTAAGTCTACTATTCGATAGCGTATTGCTTAGTAAGCGAGTCGAAGTAATTATCCTATATACGCTTAGGGTTACCGTCGATGTATTACATAGTATAGACGACTAACGAATAGTCGTCTAGTAGAGCCCTTAGTATATTACGTTAATTAAGCTTATAGTTACGGATATAATCGTTATACTACTTTCGACTAGAGCTATCGAATATAGTATAGTCCTTAAGCTTAGTATCTTTCTTCTATATAGGTAGACCGGATAGACTAGTAGTAGTACGATTAGCGCTAGGGTTTAACTTCGCGCATAGGCGCTTAATCTTAGTATTAATATCGACTACTACTTCCTATATACGTAGTATCTCTAGCTTACCGGTCTAGCCTCTTAAGTACTAGTCCGCGGTTAGCGGTCCGAATATAGCATAGCCTTTACGCTAATCGATAACATAGGCATTATTAGTAATAGTACTATTATTAGCTATTTAATATATATTTGTTTACTTACTAAGAATAGCGATAACGAGGGTTCCTATAGTACGGATATAGCGGAATTGGAGTGCCTTAATTTAGTACGCTTAACTTAGTATAATAGGCTATATAGAAGGTCTTAGTTAATAATTAGTACGGTTAAACTAATAGTTGTATATATATAGGTCCTATCTCGGGTACAATGTACTCAATTTAGCGAATTTCCGGCTATACTACTAAATTAGTAGACTATCTAGCTACTACCATTAAAGGGTAGATCGAATACTATATAATACGGGTTATATAAGTAGATAGATAGTAGTTAGTAAATGAATGTAGTATTCGATAGAGGTCTAAGAGGAGAGGGAGGAAGATTAGGAAGTTAGGCTAGCGCTAAGCCCTACCTAAGGCACCTAGACCCTAGCTTTACTCGAGCCGATTACATATCAATTACATATAGCTAATAGAGTATTAGTAAGCTAAGGAGAGGGTTACGTAGGCATTAATTACGGCCCCGGCCCTTATATCTATTAACTATATAGAAGGCGTAGGGACTATCGTAGTCGCTATCGATTCTAGTAGGGAAGGTTATAGTAAGGTACTAATATAGTACGATAGGGAGGAGCTATCTGTACGGTATCCTATGCGATATAAGTCTAGTTTATAGAACCCTACGAAGGCGTAATACGATATAGGTAAGAGAGAGTGCCTAGGGGTCTATAAAGCGCTTAAGAAGTTCCGCCTATAGCTATTTAGCGTCTACTTCTAGCTTAAGGTAGATACGAATACTTTAGTCTACTAGCTTAACTAAGTAGCTTCTAACCTACCGAATTTAGCTATAGCTAGGTAGGTAGCGTAGATCTATCTCTTTAACTTTAACGCTATCTATATTCCTAGAAAGCGACATTCTACTATAGATACCTTGTCTCGTAAGCCGATTATAGACGAAGATATAGTAGAGATATAGGAGGAAGAGGACGTCGATACCGTAATAGACCGTACGTTCTTTTCGACCTTCTATATTAATACTTACCTAGTAATCGAGGTAGAAGATACTATAGCTATAGGTATAGACGAGGAATAAGGAGCCGAGGGCGTCGAACGAGCTAATATACTTAATAGAGAATACTCTAACGACTCCTACTATATCGCCTACTTCCTTACTTATAGTAGGAGAGCGCTAGGGATCTCTAGAAGCTAGTATCGTTATATTGTTAAGTAAGCACGACGGTTCGTAGTTAAGGATAGGTATCTATAGCGATAGTCTATAGTTAACGCCCCTCTATAGAGAGTTATCGATAATATAGAAGCTAGATAGGAGATCCTATATATCCTTTACGAGGAGAACGGATACCGAGCGGCCGAGGGAACTTTTAATCTATTAAGAAGGCGGTATTAGTATGATAGAGTCTAGGCTAACGTTTCTAGGTACTATAAAGGCTATCCTAAATGTACGTTCCGTAATAGTTACCGCTAGGCTAGTAAGCTTCGTATATATACTTAGTAGTCGGTCGGTAAACGCTAGTATATAGACGCTATTTATATTAATAGTAGTAGTAGTATACTAGTAGCTCGAGAGGCGTTATCTCGATAGCTAGAAGTATAGTACTTCTATTTGTCCTTAAAGAAGATTACTACAACGTATATAGCTAAATTCCTATAGAAGGACATCTTTTGTAGATAGGGTACCCTAGCCGAGATAGTACTTAACAACGCTCTAGCTAACTTTACTAAGGAAGTCTAAGTACTAATCGTTAGCTATAGAGCTAAGATAGTTAAGATCTTACTATACTATCCTAAGTCGAATACTATAGTCGAAGTTAGATATAAAGCCCTTCTTAATACTATCGCTAAGCTTATAAATAGAGGGGATAGGCGGATACCGATTACTAACTATATATCCGCTATCCTATAGGCCGATCGTACTACTACCGTTAGGATAACTAGCCTTACGCCTATAGAAGTTATAATAGGGTAGGAAGTAGTCCTACCTATCGAACTTACCTATCGTACCTATAGTATCTCTAAATAGGGATTAGTTAGGGACTATTCCGACCTTTTATACTTACGTACTAAGGCTCTCGAAGAGATAAGAAGTACCGTTAAGGAAGGCCTTACTCGCTAGAGGCGCCTCTAGGAGGAGACAAAGTAATACTTCGACGATACTTAAGGTATAGATTACGCTCCCTTTAAGGAAGGGAATCTCGTACTAGTCTTCCGGTTAGAGCTAAAGACGAGCTTCTCGTATAAGCTTACTTTCTACTAGAAGGGGCCGTATCGCGTTTAGGAAGTACTCTATAAGGGCGCCGCTTACCGACTTTAGGAACTAGATAGCTCTACGCTTAAGTATACGTAACTAAGGGCAAACCTTAAGAAGGTAGACTTTATAAGGGAGCCTACTATACCTCCTTAGATAGATAAGGAAGTACTAGTAGGCGTAGAGAATATCGCTAGAGACCTTAATCCGTTCCGCGAAGATCCGAATACTATTCTAAACGCTAAGCTATCGGAGGATTTCGTATACCTACAAATAAGGCTTAGTAAGCTATTAGTAATGACTTAGGAAGAAAGGGGCGGATATATACGAGTTAGCTTCGTATAATTTAGCCTATAGTTAGAGTTAGAATTAGAGTTAGAATCGGAGGTCGATACCGATACTAGGTCTTAACTAGACTAGATATAGGAGCTAGACTACGAGTCTAACGACGAGGATCTAGACGATAGCTAGTTTACTAATAAAGATCCTAAAGTCCTAAGAGCGCTAACTAGTAGGTAAAGCGACTTGCGACCGGATATTTAACGTTTTCTATATTTGTTTATTTAATTGTTTTATCGGACCTTCTATTCTATAGTACTATCGTACTAGCTACGTATATTTCCTTTATACTTGCCTTGTTTTTTAGAGTTTACCTTTATTACGTTTAGGATTTCGACTTGTAATAACCCCTAGGGAGGTAATTAGTAGGAGCTATTAGCTACTAAGCTATTTCTTTACTAAGGTTCTACGATATATTAGCTCTACGCGCGCCGTTAGTAGTAGCTAAGCGAGATATAGAGAAAGGGAGGCGCCTACGGAAGCCTTAATAACTAGAGAACTAGTCGCTTATTAGGGACCGATACTAGCGCTTAAGGGTATCTACGCTAATCGGGGATCTACCTCCCTATCTATAAGCGGTAGGAAGGAAGGAATATCTAGATAAACTAGGTTACGAGTAGCCTACATAGAAGGGGCACGGACTACTCTTATATAAGGATCTATTAGGCGATCGATCGGAAGGGAATCTTGCGATCTAATAACTCCTAGGGGGGATTATTAGCGAAGACTTACTAGGACGTTCCCTAGAAAGCTAGATCGCAAGACGACTAATAGCGATATACTAACTTGGTCTACTATTAGATAGGTAGGTAGTAGGAGCGGAGCTATAGCTAGGAATATATATAGAGTATCGAGAAAGTAAAACTTTACTTCCTAAGGTTTCGGGATAGGCCGCCTACGTACCTATATACATACGACTATTTAAATATAAATTTGCTCGAACCTCCGAGTAATTACCTATATACGCGTCCCTATAGTTATAAGTAAACATCTACCTATAGTCTTTATTCTAAAGCCCTTATTAACGGGCGCCTATACCTACCTATCTATTCTTCCCTCTAACTAACTAAGCTTCCGACATAGCTAAAGAATAGCGACTCGTTCCTACTAAGCTAGCTCCCTCTACTTCTTCTTCGACCGCCTATCGGTTTAGTTAGCCTACTACTATTATCTAGCTAGGCTAGAGCGCTACTTCGCTCGGAATCTTTATAGTTCTAGAGAATAGCGAGCTTACTTAGGTTACTAACCTTACCGACGCCTTTAAGATTATCGTAGGCATTACTAACTACTAGGCAAAGATCGAGGCGACTCGGTAGCTACTTACTATCCTTAATAGGGCTAGCGAGAGCCTATTAGTTACTATTGCCGCTAGTATAATAGGTCTACGCCGCGAGATAGGTAGGACTATCGACTTCAAGAACCTAGTACTTAAGGGCAAGGAGCTCTCTAAGGCCTATCCGTCGCTTACGGTTATCGAGGAGTAGGATATTAATATCCGCTACCGACTTAACTATCTAACTATAACCCTTAAGTATTAGGGTAGTCTAATAGCGCTCCTATAGAGCCTAGTCGACTTCGCCTATAATAGCGCGGAGCGAGCTAAGAACGTTACTATCTTCGTTAATAAGAACAAGAACCGTCGACAAGGTACTAAGCTCGTTAGTAAGACAATGATCTACTAAGTTATGTCTACTCCTAAGAAGACCGGTCGGTAGAACCTAAGCCTTACGTTTACTAATAGCGACTTCGACTTAAAGTATTATAAGAAGTATAAAAAGGAGATTACTACTATTAACCTAGGTAGCTAGGAGGTACTATAGCTACTAGCTAATAAGGAGTACCGTATTAGTAGTTCTAGGTTTATTATAGAGGGACCGGCTCGCATTATACTAATTATTACTCCGTCTTAGCGCTAGGCAATCCGTTATTAGGCCGAGGCGTAGAAGGTAGTAGACGAGGTAGCTACCCGAGAGCTCGCTACCTAAGAGAATACTAAGCCGCGTCGTACTACCGCTTAACAAACCTACCTATAGCAAGAGCAAGCTACTAAGATAGCTAAGCTATACTAGCAAGAGGAGGAATATAGGTAGGAGGCGTTACGCCTCGAGGCTACGGTAGCTAAGGAAGATACTAAGTCGGCTAGTAGTAACGATAGAGGTAAAGAGATAGATTTTGAGGTAGAGATTAAGGACGTCTATACCGACTATATAGGTAGCTAGTTCGGTTAGTTTATAGCTAAGCTAGATACTATAAGCGTTAAGGGAAAGGGTATTAGCTCTTTTACTATAGTCTATAATATAGCTCGGTAGTTTAAGGATCTATATAACCCTAACGAGCTAGACGATATCTACGCTAAGTACCTTAAGATCTACGCGAAGTTCTATAGTCTCTACCTAATTAACGCAAAAGATAACCTTACTAATCGGCTCTTTCTACTTAGTAAGAACGGTAATATAGAGGAGGAGTTTAAGGCCTTCTATAGTTCTAGCAAGGCTTACTACTTCGCTAGTACCCTAGTTACTACTATACTAGTAGTATATCTCGGCTTGTATACCTTTACGCTAGTTTAGTCTAACGTACTAGTTATACTAGACTAGTTTCTATAAGTGGTCGCTTAGGCCTTTAGATAGCCGGAAGTTATAGTAGTAATAACCGAGCAAGGTAGTACGGCGATTAATAACATCTTTAACTAGGCTAAGAACCTAAAGGGCAAGGCGTATAGTCTTATAGAGGAGATAGTCGTAGAGGTTATAATATATTACAAGTATCTCTATAGCTATCCGCTAGAGAAGTAGACTAGTATTAACCTACTATAGATCTATAGTATTAGCAACTAGCTAGTCCGATAGAACCTACCGTTATAGCTCCTTATAGTCGCCCTTCGACCTAATTATATATATAAGATTATCTCTATACCGAAGCCTACTAAGTTCTATTACGAGTGCGATATACCTAAGAAGAGTAACTTGCCTCTAATAGAGACAATACGCTTAAATAGTAACGTTCTAGAACTAATCGAAGGCATCGGCGCTAATCGAATCTATATATCGGTCTCCTTCGAAGTAGAGGATAAGCTTGCCTACTCTTAAGGTATCGACTATATACATAATCTAGAGATTTTCGCTATATGGGTATAGAAGCTTAAGGCTTACGGCCTTATACTATTAAACGGCTAGGTAGGAGAGCTAACCGATAAGTATCTTATAAACGAGGATTTAGAGGCTATAAGTAGCTAAGGCAAGGCTACGTAGTAGAACTTAAAGCCGCTATTGGAGGGTTCTACCTCGTTTAGTATACTATATCTACCTTACGGCGATATTGCCGATACTACTACTCGGATCCGTATAGATCTAGGCTTCTATCGCGTTAAAGGAAACAAGGTTAAGGGTTTCAATCTTACCGTAGCCTAGGTCGTAGAGGCTTACCGATGCCTAATACCTATTACTTGCTAAGGCGGTACGATTCTATACGCGTTCCCTTACGCTATCTAGCTTACGGGCCTTAGGCCTATAGTAGATGCTCTTATAGGGCGTATTCCGTAGTCTAATCCCTCTATTCGAGAGGAGCTTAATTTGGTTTTCGCGCTAGACTCTAAGGGCCTTTAAGGCTATATTAAGGAGTAGAACCGGTACGCCTACGATACGGTTCGCGAGGTACTTACGCTTTAAGCTAACCTCGAGCGTAAGTTGTATAGCGAGAAGAGCTACTATGCCTTAAAGAGCCTCTCTAACCGATAGGAAGACGACAAGGTACTAGGCGAGAGCTATAGTAAGTACGAGCTTCGCTAATTGCCTACGCTTAGGATTAGATAGTAATTAGGGAGGATACTACCTAAGAATAGAACTATAAGTAGAACTATTAATGGACCTAGGATTAATGGCCCCTAGGGGTACGATTAAAAGTCTACCTAAGGTAGCGAGCCGAAGAGCTTACCTATTTGTTTTCTATATATATAATCGCGGTATTGTGTCTAGTTAGATACCTAGAAAGGGAGGGATATTGGCTAGCAACTAGGATACACTTAACTACCGAGTTAGGTAGGGGCCTCGATTAGTATATATAGCCCTCTTCCTACTAGGGAGAGACATTATTAACCTTCGTTTAGTATACATTACTAGTTATATTTTATATGCCTCTACTATAGAGCTCTAATTACTACTATATACCTCTATAACTACTACGATAGTTAGTCCGCCTAGTATGGCTATCTATAGCCTAATAGGTTATACTACCTATAGTCCCTTCCTATACTACCTAGCCCTTAGGTTTGTGTAGGTTCGGGTATTACTCATTACTAGCTTAACAAGCTACAAAAGAATAAGCTAAAGGATATTAAACTAGAGGAAGCAAACATAATCTAGTTAGGACGATAGAGATATAGGGGAACCTCTTAATATTCAAAAGACTAGTATAACCAAGGGTAGGGCTTAGTATCCCTAATAATATAAGAGAGAGTAGAGGTTTTTAATACTATACAAAACCGGAAGGGGCTTCTAGGAGGCTAGGAAGGTAGGGTATAGGGGTTTTTCCCTCCTAAAGGATACATAGAGATAGCTACTTGTCTAGGAGTTAGAATAGTATAGTAATGTAAGAACTTATCTATCTATCTATATATAAACTATAAAGTAGTAATATTCTCTCCTCTAGAGCTAGAATAGGAATATCTAGCTATTAGTACTACCTTGCTTAAGAAGTGTTATTTCTAGAAGCTAGCTATCTATTATATATACTAGAACTAAACTATATTACTATAGGTAGTATAGATAATTCTAAGTAGTATATAGGAGGATCCTTATATATCTATTTATATCTCTAGATAGCTAGCTACTTACTCTAGTATAAATTACTAACAAAAAAATCTATTATCTATCTATTAATATATATTAACTAAGTATACTATTCCTATCTTCTAGTTATATATTAAAAGGCCTAGTTAGAATAGGAATAACTCTAAGTATAGTATTAGAAGTCCTATAGGCCTTAAGATACGTAGTTGTCTATCTAGATAGCATAATACTATATTATCTAGAATAGTAGTAAAAGTACTATAGAAAGAGGCTACTATCCTTAGTCCCTAATATAGACACTATAGTTAGAAAGCCCTCTACGAGGCTAGTAAGGCCTAGTAACAAACTATAAGAGAGAAATAGTAGACTAGATAATATTAAAGGATCTAACAAATATCGTAGATAAGATCTCGAAAACCCTAGAATTCTTCCTAGGCATAAATTCCTAAGAAGTACTACCTTTTCCTCTAAAGTATATACTAGGCACTTCTCTATTAGGCCTAGTACTTACCTTAATATATTATTTAGATATCTAGATTAACCTTTCTATAACTCTATTTTAGATTAAGTTATATACTTTAGTTATCTAGTAGGAAATTCTAGATTCCTTCTTTTACTAGGTAAGTAATATAAGTAATTCTCTTCCTCTATTACTCCTTACTATCTAAATCTAATCTCCTAACTATAGCTTAGCCTATTCTTTCTCTATTCCTATAGTATATCTACTATATCTTATCTTAACTTTAATATAAATACCTAGTTCTCTCTTAAAGAGTTATTAATAGTCTTAGGCTACTATTTAAAACTAAGTCTTAAGGTAGGTAGTAGTCTATAGATATCGATTAAAATAAGGGCTAGTCTAGTAGACTTCCTTTTAGTCTCCTTATCTCTATATTTGTTTATTGTAGCTAGAGAGTGTACTCTATAGGACTAATAGTCTATAGGGATAGGTATTCTTTCGTTTAGATTAGTAACTTTATAAAGGTCTTTTAGTAGTTCTTTACTAAAGTGTCTAACTATTCTATACTATAGCTCCTACTAATCCTAAGTAGTCTAGGCAATAAGAATATAGGTATTACTATTTATTAGATCCTAGGGGATATATATATAGTCTTATCTAGGTCTTAGTTATTTTCTTTAATAAATAGTACTCCTCCTAAGAGCCTTATTCGAATAACTAACTTTTAATTAGAGAAATAAAGTATAAATTTCGGTAGTTAAATACTAAACTACTTACTAAACTAGTTCTAAGAAACAAGATTAACTCTAAGCCTAGATATAGAGGGAATGCCTTTTAATATAATCTATTTATATTTCCTTCTACCTATAGCTATATCCCTAATATATATAGCTATTAGGTAGCTATCTCTAACCTTAACCTACTTCTTCTTTTTAAGAGGTTTTATGTCTCTAAAGAGCAATTCTTGGTTAGCTCTATAGATAGAAGTATAAGAGTTAGGTAGCTATTTAGATAGCTTATACTTACTTTATATCCTAATAGTTAAATAAGTTACCTTATCTATATATTCTTCCTTAGAGAGAAGAGATAATTTAGAGAAGATCTCTATATCTTATACTATATAGGCTTTCTTAGAAGATAGTTTCCTAGTCTTCTTATCTAAGGATTATATCTTTAGGTTTAGTTTCTTTACTAGCCTATATCTAGATAGGGATTGTCTCTTTACTTTACTATCCTATAGCTTTACTACTTTAGCTTAATAGCTACTTTTGCCTTATTTAGGCTAGGACATTCTTTAGCCTAATACTTCCCTCTATATAGGAAGTATAATAAATCCTTACTACCTACTATCTATTTCCTTTTCTTAGTAAATATAGCTATCTCCTAGCTTATTATCTACTCTTGTTTTTCTTTTAAGATTCTAAGGATATTCCATAGACTAAGGCCCTACCTTAGGTTAATACTATCCCTTATAGTACTAAATAATTCTAGAAGGGCTACTAAAAGCTACTAAATTGTTCTCCCCTTAGTCTTAACATCTTTAAACTATAGAGAGACTAATACTACCTTCCTAGCTATACTACTTAGGCTTTACTATACTTTATTAATTGTCTAGCCTTCTTCTATACTAGAATTACTATATAACTAGAGTAAGCTTCTTCCTATTACTAAAGCCTCCTTTTATATTTTACTTTTACCTAGTTCTATATATTATATATTAAAGCTCTTAATATTTATTCTAGTTATCTTCTAAAATTAAAATATAGATAAATTATAAGTATTTTATATAATACTATTAGACTATACTAATAGAACGAAAAACGATGTCTAACTCCTAGAATAAGGCGCAAGCGCCTATAATTATAGGAGATACAACTATCTTGCCCTAGAGATAGTAGAACAATAGTAGTCCTAAGGAAAGGTATAGGGAGGGAGGTATCTAGCCTCTATCCCTAAGCTAGGCCTAAGGATAACTAGTACCTATACTAGGCCTTAAGGGCCTAAAAGACTAGCCTTATTAGCTAAAAGCGAACGGAAATCTCTAGGAGAACCTCTAAACCCTTATAGACGATATTCGAAAGGTACTAAACGCTCTCTAGACTCTAGATTTCCTATTCCTCCTCTCCCTCCTCTAAAGGGCCTAGACCTAAGTTCTCTACTAACTTAGAGATACTAATACTATTAACGCCCTCTAAACCTATATATAGATCCTCTAAACCTCTCTAAAGACTATTAACTTGAGAATATAGGTATAGGCTACCTCCTAAGGCTAGATAGCTATACTAAGCCTATAGAGAATTCCTCTAGAAAGTTATATAATTACTATTAGAGTATATTAGAAAGAAGAGTAAGATAAGATAAAAGACTTTACTAATTAAGAGATAGTATAGAGACTTAAAGACCTACGAATAGTTACTATTAAGAAACTTAGGAGTAGTAATCTATAGATCTTTATAGTATCTAAGCCTATAAAGGAGAAGCTAGCTAATGAGCTAGGATAGATCTAAAAGATACTCCCTAATACTATAGTAGAGGCTCTAATATACTAAGTACTAGTTTATAGTTTTAGTACTATAGGACTTAATCCTAAGGACCTAAGCTATATCTATAAGATCTAGGAAGGGAATAGAAGGCTCTACCTAAGCCTTAAGATAACCTAGGTAGTCTAGCTCAAGAGCCTAAGGGCTAGGGAAGGTAAGATACACTCCTCTATTACCCTAAATATATAGAGCTATACTTAGGTAAGAAATATTATATAGAGAGGCCTAGTATCTTAAGGTACCCTCCTTACTATAGAAGAGTTTAACCCTAAATAGAGACCTATACAATACTTCAAGTATAGACAATTTAGTTGTATTATAAAGTACTATAGAGCTAAAGAGGTATATAGAAAATGCGTAGGACTATATAGAACTAATAAGTACTAAGAGACATTAAAGAAATGTAGTAACTACTAAGATCTCTATATAGTATAGTTACTATTATACAAAGTAAAATAAGTAGCTATTACTAAAGTAAGGGCATTTAGGACTTAAGTAACTAAGAGCTAGAGCTACCTAACCTATCTAAAGGAAGTAGAGGAATAGACAACTATTGGGTCTAAGAGAAAAGCTATTAGAATACTAAGTATAAGCCTAGACTAGGAGATAGATAATAGATAAAGAAGACTACTAGGAAGACTAGTAAGCATAAACTCAACTACCCTAGTAGGTAGATCCTAGAATAACAAAATCTCCTCCCTATTCTTCCTATCCTAAGGATAGGAAGGGTAACTAAGCTAGAGCCTAAATAATAAAGGTATAGAGGACATATAGATATACTAATATAGGGCAATAGTAAAGGAAGTTACTAAGGACCGAAAGAAGATATAGAAGCCTTATTCCTAATCTCTAGGAATTAGGGTATAGGATTCCTCTAACCTATCCCTTCCCTAGCCTATCTAGATAGCTTCTATATCTTCTTTAGGTCCTTAGTAACTTTATTTACTATCGCCCTCTAGACTAAGTTCCTATTCTTCCTAATCCATCTATCCTTAGTATATAAGGCTATTAGGTATATAGCTAGGCTCTACCCTACTCTATTCTAGCTCTATTCCCTCTTTAGGTATCTTATCTTTTTTACTACTCTACTATACTCTTTTAACTAGTTATTTTAGTATAGTTAGGGGGTTTAGCCTTTAGGATATCCTTTTAAACTACCTTAGCTAGTATCTTCTAGATCCTTTAGGCTATTATATCTAACTACTATAGTATATCTATTAGTTTAGTAGTAAATGCTTTTGCTACCCTTTCTATCCTTACCTTAATCTTGTCCTACTCTATCTTCTTTTATTATAGCCTCTATATCTAGGCTCTAGTACTAGCCTTCGTCTATAGAATTATAGTTTAGAATAGTATATAGTCTAACCCTATTTCTAAGTCTACTCTTATTCTATATTCTTATACATTTTACTAGATTCCTATAGTCCTAAATACTAAGTCTAGGATCTAGTAGCTCCTAGGAGTCTTCTATATAGTAGTACCTAGCTCTAAGAGTAGGTTAAGGTAGGCTATTTCTATAATTGTAATTAAGTAATCTTATACCTAATATTAGTTTTAGGCGTTGTTCCCTCCCTATCTAGGATAGTATAGGTTAAAGTCCCTAAGTAGTAGGATTTCTTCTCCTTCCCTTCCCTAATCTACTCCTTCTACTAGTAGGAGGATGTCTAGGGTATAGTCTCTAGTAGGGCTAGATAGGTTATAGTAGTTAAGGATATTAATCTACCTACCTCCTATATAGAGTCTTACTATAATTAGGTCTCTAGAGTACTCCTTAATAGTATATAATTATATACTAATATCTTTAGATATATATATAGTAGTTCTTAGATAGTCTATTCCTAGGAGTATAGTATAGTATCCTAGATATATTACTATGTTTTTGCTTAAGGGGCTAACCTATAGTTCCTAGATTGTAACTATATAGTAGACCTTAGGATCTAGCTATTAGAGGAATAGGATCTAAATCTTGTATATACTATAGTTAATATTGTACTATAGAATAGTAAGCTTCCCTCGAATATTACTTATTTAAGGTATATTAGTATACCTATATGTCCTCTATATCTTTATTATTTAGGCTCTAGCTTAGTTACCCTTCCTATTCTTAGGATAGGAGAAATAGGAAGGAGATTTTGTTATTCTAGGATCTACCTACTAGGGTAGTAGAGTTTGTGCCTACTAGTCTCTCTAGTAGTCTTCTTTATCTATTATCTATCTCCTAGTCTAGGCTTATACTTAGTATTCTAATAGCTTTTCTCTTAGACCTAATAGTTGCCTATTCCTCTATATCCTTTAGATAGATTAGATAACTCTAGCTCTTAATTACTTAAGTCCTAAATGCCCTTACTTTAGTAATAGCTACTTGTTTTACCTTGTATAATAGTAATTATACTATATAGGTACCTTAGTAGTTACTATATTTCTTTAATATCCCTTAGTACTTATTAGTTCTATATAGTCCTATATATCTTCTATATACCTATTTGGCTCTATACTACTTTACAATATAACTAAATTGTCTATATTTGAAGTACTATATAGGTCTCTATTTAGGGTTAAACTCCTCTATAGTAAGGAGGGTACCTTAAGATACTAGACCTCTCTATACAATATCCCTTACTTAGATAGGATACTCTATACTTAGGATAATAGAAGAGTATATCTTGCCTTCCCTAGCCTTTAGGCTCTTTAGCTAGGCTACCTAGATTATCTTAAGGTTTAGGTAAGCCTTCTATTCTCTTCCTAGATCTTATAGATATAGCTTAGGCCCTTAGGATTAAATCCTATAGTACTAAAACTATAAACTAGTACTTAGTATATTAGAGCCTCTACTATAGTATTAGGGAGTATCTCTTAGATCTATCCTAGCTTATTAGCTAGCTTCTCCTTTATAGGCTTAGATACTATAAAGATCCTTAGATTACTACTCTCAAGTTTCTTAATAGTAACTATTCCTAGGTCTTTAAGTCCCTATAGTATCTCTTAGTTAGTAAGGCCTTTTATCTTATCTTACTCTTCCTTCTAACCTACTCTAATAGTAATTATATAACTTTCTAAGGGAATTCTTTATAGGCTTAGTATAGCTAGCTAGCCTTAGGAGGTAGCCTATACCTATATTCTTAGTTCGAGGATCTTTAGGGAGGTTTTAAGGATCTATATATAGGTTTAGAGGATACTAATAGTATTAGTATCTTTAAGTTAGTAAAGAAGCTAGATCTAGGCTCTCTAGAGGATAGAGAGAAGGAATAGGAAATCTAGGGCCTAGGAAGCGTCTAGTATCTTTTAGATATCGTCTATAAGGGTTTAGAGATCCCCCTAGAGATTTCCGTTCGCCTTTAGGTAATTAGGCTAGTCTCTTAGGCCCTTAGGGCCTACTATAGGTACTAGTTATCCTTTAGCCTAGCTTAGGGATAGAGGCTAGATCCCTCCCTCCCTAAGCCTTTCCTTAGGACTACTATTATTCTACTATCTCTAGGGAAAGATAGTTATATCTCCTATAATTATAGGCGCTTACGCCTTATTCTAGGACTTGGAAATCGCTCAATTATAGTATTCTATAATCTATATCGCTATATAGTATATAAAGTAATAGCTAGATAGCTAATCTAGAAGGAAATACTAGACTATTTCTTACTTATAGTCTAGAAGGAGAGAAAGGTAGGACTAACTACTAAGAGGGATTAAGGCCTAGTAAGAGGAAAGGACTCTATAGCTACTATAACTATCTAGAGCAATACTAAACTAAGAGATAGGACTATAGTAATCTATAAAGATATAGAGGGCTTAAGGAAATTTTAGGCTTTATACTTTTTCCCTCTATAAATCTAGATAGGAAGATAGCTACTTACTCTATAGAGAGATAGACTAAAAATATAAGAATATATTATTAACTACTTTATAAATAGGAAGTCTATTCTATATATACTACTCTATAGAATATATACTTATAGATAGCTCTACGTATCTATAATATATAAGCGAAGCTTCTACCTTACGATCGCTTAGCTATATTACTTCTACGAGACGGCTAGGTATTCGCTATCCTATTGTAGATAGGCTATCGTTAAACTAGGTAGGCTATCGTTGTAGCTAGGCGTTATTATAGATAGGTAGTATCGTTATAGGTAGGTAGGCGTCGTTGTAGGCTATTATTATTATAGGCTATCTTGCGTAAGGCTATCGTTAGAGGCTAGAGCTCGAGTTTTACTATCCTACTAGTTCGTATAGACTATAGGCAATTAGACCTTTAGCTTCCAAAATTCGGGGAGTTACGTAGTAATTTCTTAGGAAATTTAGCTACTATAGTATCCTTATTATTATACGGCGAGCTTCGCTTATAATAAGAGACTAGAATATATACTAAACTAAAGGACTAGCTAATCCTATATCTTATCTATCTAGATTAGACTCTTTATAGTAGGAATACTTATAATAAAGTCTCCTATATATAGTAGTACTTTCCTTAGATAGTTTAGTTTAATCTTATAGTAATATATAGTACTATACTTCTTTTATATCTATACTATAATACTTTACTACTAAAAATAGTCTATTTATTTAATTTTAATACTTTACTACTAGAAAAGATCTATCTTTATATTCTTAATACTATAATAAGAATAATCTATTTATATATATTTTAATACTATAATAATAGTATATTATCTATTTTTATACTACTAAGTAATAGCTATTTGATAATATTCCTATTATCTACGAAGACCTCTTATACGCCTCTACGTAGCTATAGGTAGAAATAGATACTCTTCGAGTACGCTAGCTAAGTATAGGATAACCTCTAGGCGTATCGTTAGACAAATAGAGGCCTAAAGTCTAGGATTCCATAGAGCGGAATATAGCGAACTCTAGCGAATACTATAAGGTAAAGCTAGTATAGTAAGAACTAATATAAGAACTAATATAGAGAGAATAGACTAGAATCTATAGATAGTAAATTCTGTCCTAGGGCTAGGGACTAGAGTAATGACCTAGCCTATAGGTTAGCTAAAGAGGAGGAAGGAATAAGTGTTAGGGACTAGGTATATAGTAACATATAGAATACCCTCCTACCTAACCGATAATATAGTAGATAGTAGGACTAACAAGTGCCTCCTAAAAGGATTGCGTAGCGCGCTAGGTAAGAAAGCCTATGCGAGTTATATACGTCCTACGTACGTACTAAGTACGTACCGCTTAGTATACTTAAGGCTTAGTAAGAGACCTTACCTTATTAAGGTCCTTACAATTATCCCCTTTCTCCTAGTATAGCTATCCCTAGCTATAGACAATCTTAACTCCCTATTAAGCTATCCTATCTATATACTCTCCCGTACCTCTAGCGCTTCGAATACGCCTTATATACGTTACTACTTCGGGTAGCTAGTTACTACGCGAAACCTCTTCGTTATTATATAGTAGAATTCTTATATTTACTACTAGTATCGTTACTAGGTAGGTCTAGCGTATTCCTAAGAATATATTAATTATTGTTATTAGTAACTAGGTAGCCTATATATAAGTAGTATTTATAGTCTATCTAAAAACTTTCCCTATTTCTAAGCTTTCTACTAGTACTACGCTAGTACCTCGCTAGTACTACGCAAGCTCCTTATAAGTCCTAACTAAATAGTTTTTAGACTACTCTTAGTATAGATCCTACCTATACGCCGCTAGCGTTACGTAAGTATAGCTCCGCTAGTCCTAGTACCTTAGTTACGACTAGTAAGCGATTTAGGCCTAATATAGAAGGTTATAGTAGATACATTTAGTATATAATAGCTAATAGTAAGAATAATCCCTATATACGCCTTATATACGCCTTATAACTAACTCGCTATAGAGGATCTAAATAATATATACCTTAGGAATAATATATACCCTACTACTAAGAAGAAGTACTAGAGATATATTAAGGACTACTACCCTTATAAGCTAGTTATATTACTATATCTCGTCTCGCTACTATAGTATATACGTATAGCTTACGCTAAGCGCAATACTTACGACCTACTTAACCCTAAGTATAGGGATAATCTTATATAGGCTTAGATTAATCTAAACTAGATTACTAAGCGCCTCGACTTATATACTAACTATACGTATCGTTTTCTCTTCGTATACGTTACGTCTACTAACTACCTAGCTTTTCTAGAGGTAAGAATATCCTTAATAGCTACTATCGTAATAAGAACAAGATTACTAGCGATAGTATATTAAGATATTAATTAAGAGGCTATCTAAATTAATAACGAGTTAAAGAAGAAAGAGGAAGAGACTCTCTTATAGAAGTAACTATAGTCCGCTTAATAGATACCTTAGGTATCAAGTTACGTAACATCGGGTTACGTGATTTGAGATTACGTAATCTAAAGTTACGTAATCTCAAATTTCATATACAAGTCGCTAAGATCGTAATAGTACTTCCCCCTTTCGTAGGCAACGTCTATAGTACTTTATTAACTTATTAGAGTATTACGATTATAGTAACTAATAGTAGAGCGCTTAGTTATATTAGCGTTATAGAGTTAGTAATATATAGCGGTTACGGTCTATATAGATATTGGGTATAATAGTCTTCTACTACTTCTAGTACGTTAGTAACGTTCTCGATAACTTCCTATATCGGTTTATTATATCTAATCTATTTTACCTTATACTAGATATTCTTACTCTTTTCTTTTATATCTAGTATTTTCTCTACTTCCTATTCCTTATCTCTATTAATAACTAGTAGTAGTAGCGGCTCGTACTATTAACTAGATATATCTATCTTCGGTACTAGGATTAGTAACGAGGTATAAAAGACGTTATATATATATATTAAGTTAGGTAACTTTAATTAGTATATATATAGGTAGGTAGGTTAATCTTATTACTATACTATTCTAACTACTAGACAAGTAGCGATCTCTAGTTTTCCTTAGGAGGGAAAAAGCCCTTTACTCTACCTTCCTAACTCCCTTAAAGCCCCTACTAGTTTTGTACGGTATTAAAAACCTCTACTCTCTATTATACTATTAGGGATACTAAGCCCTACCCTTAGTTATACTAGTCTTTTAAATATTAAGAGGTTCCCTATATCTCTATTGCCTTAACTAGATTATGTCTACTTCCTCTAGTTTAGTATCCTTTATTAATTCGTTCCTTTATAGCTTTAAACTAGATAGGAGGGAAATCTAGTTTAGGGAATAGGATAGTATCCCTATCCCTTTCCTTCCCTTCCTTCCTCCCCTTTAAATACGGGTTATTGCTATTCCTCCTACTTTCTAGTTAACTTCTATATTAGCTCTCTACTAAGCTATAAACTATCCCTATCCTTACTTAGTATCTAGTTATATAACCTATACTACTAGAAATTAGATTTCCTATATTAGTTTCTATACTTAGGTATTCTTTGTAGGCTACCTTATATGCGGTATAAGGAGTAGTTTATGTTAGATACCTAGCCTTTAGAACTAGCATTAGTGCCCCTAGGGTAAAAGCTAGGGCCTAGGGAGCAAATCTAGGGCTATACTCCCCTAGGGGCTATAGGCTATAGGGTATACTAAGTACTTTATCCTCTATATTCCCTCCTCCTTTAAGTAGTTATTGAAACCTCCTCTTTAGTTATTCCTCCCTTCTCTTTAGGACAATTAGTCCTAGGTTACTATACTAGTTCCTTACTCCTAGGATAGATTCCCTCCCTAGAAAGGTTAGCCTATCGACTCGGTATTACTTCCTATACTAGTTATAGCTACGCTAGGCTCGATAGGTAGTCTAGATAGTTTTCTAAATAGCTAGTCGCCTTGGAGCTAGACTCCTTTTACCTAGGTACCTTGAAAGTACCTTCCTAGGTAGCGCTATAGATAGGAGAGATTTGGCTCTATCGACGACGATAACGTCGCTACCTCTAGATTCGTAGCTAGTACTACGTATAGGTACTCTCCTTTACTAGCCTTAGTATATATATAGTAATATAACTTTAATAATCTTATATAGTCTAGAGTTCCTAACGTCGAGCTTAGTATTTAGTTAGTTAGTACTTATTCCTTTAAGCGATAGGAAGACCTTATTACTAATATAGTAGATAGGAGTAGGTCGGCGATATTAGTTAGTAGAGTCTTCTATATAAGACTATTAATATCTTATCTACTTAATAAGATAGGTTTCGAGGATTTGTAAGTAGTCGATCTAGGCTTAAGTATCGTAGTTAAGTAGTAGGTCTTCTTCTAGTAACGTTAAAGCCTTACTCCTAAGGTATAGATTATAGCTATAATTAGCTTAGAATAGCGATAGTCTAGTAGTCTCGAAGGATACGTTATTTATTACAAACTTGGCGATAGGAAGCTATAGGCTCTAGTCGTCTTATTTATAGTTTATATATAATCGGAGATATCTCTTAATAACTTCGTTTAAGTACTTAGTCTATCTATCCATTTATAGATAGTAAGTAGTTAATAGATTACGCTTAATATATAGACGCTTATATAAGTAGTTCTAGAACTTAGAAATAAACTATATACCTTAGTTAGATATAATAGTATCTAGAAGGCTATAAAACTTCTAGATATAAGTAAGATAAATATCGGTAACTACTTATACGTTTAAGTAATCTTCCTTATATATAAATAGTATAAGGTACTATATCTTAGTTAGTCGATCGATAACGATAAGGATCGAGTTATAGCTAGAACTATTAGATAGGCTAGTAATAAAATCTATTATTACGCTCTTCTATTAAGTAGTCGATATAGGTAGGGATTAAAGAAGTTCCTATTTTACTTACCTTAATAATTTAGTTTAGAGATAGATATAGTAGATACTAATATATCGTTTAATATCTTTATATATTCGTAGCTAGAAGTAGCTATAGCTAACGAGGTAGAACGTCTTTATAATACTAGAGTATCTAGTAGTAGAATAGTTATAATATATATAGATAATAATGGTATAGAGTAACTTATCTATCTCCTTAGCTCCTAGTATATAGAGATAATTATAGTAGAATAGAAGATTATCTTTAATTTTATAGTCTAAGAATAATAAAGAAAGATTATTTAAAGAATCCGATCTACTACTAAGATATTCTTTTATCTATTAGAAGAGGATATCTTCGATCGATATATCTCGAATTCGCTTAGTAATAATCTTAGTATTAATTAAGATCTTAGCGCCAAGAGATTCTATAGTAAATATAACTATATTATCGCTTATTATATTAATATAGGCTTTCGCAATATAAGGTTTATCCTAACCCTAACCCTAACCCTAACCCTAAGGGTTATTATTGTAAGAAACGTAAAAGTCGTAAAATCGTCTATTTCTTTAAGATCTATAGTTATTTACCTTAGGATTACGCAACCCTAACCCTAACCCTAACCCTAACGAAAAGATTTCATATATAGCGGTTTAGAGGTCTAATACTAGATTGTATAGCTTTAGTATAAGCTAATAGTTGTATTTAATATATAGGTCTTTAGCTAACGAAGGTAGATTAGTAGAGTAGTATATAAGTAAATCTAGCTTAGTTTCTTATCTACTAGAGCGATACGTAATTTCGAAATTAAATCTACTAAGGAACTTACTCTAGTAGGCTTAGCGACGATTAAGTTACTTAGTAGATATATAGAACTATAGATTATAGTAATTAGTAATAACGTAGATAGGCTCTTTGTTAGATTAGTGATCTTCTAATTTAGGCCTCTATAACTCGAAAGCCTTAATAATAGCGAAGAGTTCTTTATTATACATCTCGTAATTATATTTAGTAGGGATTATCTTCTTCGAGAAGTAAGTAATAGGCTTCTATATACTATCGGTATATAGTTAGGATATAATACTAGTAGTAATATAATTAGAGGTATTAGTCTTAATTATTACTAGTAGGTCTAGGTTATAGTAAGCTAATACTAGTATAGAGACGAATATAACTTTAAGTTACTCAAAGGAGTCTTAGTAGACTACTATCTATATAAAGGATATATTCTTATACGTTAATAGAACTATAGGCTTTATAATCTATATAAAGTTATAGATAAAGTAGCGATAGAAGTTCGTAAAGCTAAGGAAGGACTATATATCTTTAATACTAGTAGGAATAGGCTAGTTATATATAGTATCGATCTTCTCGTTATCTATATAGATACTATCGGTACTAACGACAAGGTCTAAGTACTTAACTATTATTATCTCGAATTCCGATTTTAATACGTTAGTATATAGCCTAGCTTTAAGGCGTATATCTATTACTTAACGAACGTAGTAACGGTATTCCTCGATTGAATTAGAGTAGATAAGTATGTTATCTAGATATACTATATAGAATACGTCGAGGAATAGTTAGAGAATACTATTAATATATTACTAGAAGGTAGATAGTACGTTACAAAGTCCGAATAGTATAACCTTGGATTTAAAGAGGCTATAACGAGTATAGAAGGCTATTTTCTATTCGTAGCCTAGTTCGATATAGAGTTAATTAAATACCGAGATAATATCGAGTTTAGTATATACTACTACTTTACTTAATCGATCGAGCGTCTCTTAGATAAGGGGAATCGGATATCTATTCTTTATAGTAATCTTATTTAGCTTACGATGATCTACGTAGAACTATAGACCTCTACCGGGTTTCTTAATAAATAGTACTAGCGATAAGTACTACGAGATAGACGCTTAAATAAAGCCCTTATTAAGATTATCCTTTAAATAGTTATATAAGACTTCTAGCTCTTTGTACGATATACTATAGAGTAGGCTATATATAGTCTCTTTGCCCTCGATAATATCGATATAGTAGTTCTATCTAGGTCGATACGGCGGTAGCTTCTTTATATCTTTCTACGAGAATAGTATTAATATACTATAGTAGTACTAAGGGACTTTGTCGGTAGGGTTAATATACTTCTTCTTAGCTATTTCTTTCTCTATATCCTATAGCAATATAGCGAATACGAATAAATCCTTTTTCTTTATTTACTAGTTAAAGACCTATATACTTATAGGAGCTATAGTTACGCTAGCTATATAGATAAGGGATAGTAGCGAGCGCTTCTAGTACTATACTAGAGGCGGTAATAGACATAGTAGAGGTAAGGGTAGAGTCGGGAACTAGGTCGATACTAACTAGTATATAGGATAGTTACGCTACGCGTAATACTTCTATATTAAGTCGATAAGCTTTACTATATCGGTATCGTCTAATAGGTCGTAAACCGGCTACTATTATTATTAATAATACTATATTGCTATAGGCTTAGCGTAAGTAGGCGTATTATTGTTTTTATAGTTAGATAAGCTATAAGTACGGACGATAGTATACAAGTCGTTACAATATTCCTTACAATAGTTAGAGTCGAATTGTACTCGGTTAAGCTTCTAATCGATACGAGGGTTATGTTTGTTAAGCTATAGTCGGCCGAGAATAATAGGATAGTAACCTAATATAGTAAGGTAAAAGGCCCTATATTCGACGTAGCTATTAATATTAACGGTTACTCTAGTATATTAAGTAACGTCTACTACGAAACTACTATCGGAAGTAGTTAATCTACGAGGTTCCTTTAAGTTACAGATAGGGAGCTAGTATTAGTATACGTAATATAAGTTAATAAAAGATAAACCGGTATAACTATAATTAACTATTACTAATAATTAATATTCGATACTATGCCCTATATCTAGTATACTAGACTAAGGTTTATTATAAGCTATTATAGTATAATATAAGACGAGATATCGGTCGTTGCCCTCGGGTATAATACTTCCTAATAATACTAATAAACTAATTTCTAAATCTTTCTACTATCGATATTTCTTTCTATAATCGTAGTATAGGTTCTTCGGAAACGACGATATAATCGTAGATAACTCTATCCGTATAAGCTCTTAAACGCGACTTTATTTAAGAGCTATACTTTTCCCTCCTCGCTACTACTATAGATATTCTTATTATTAGTAGGAGGTAGGTTAGTAGGAGCGGTAGCGGTACTAAAAGCGGAAACGTTAGTATTTAGATAGTTACTATTACGGCCCTAAGTATAGCGGATAAGCTCTAGATAAGTAGTATCGGAGTAGATATAGTTACTACTATAGAAGCGGTATAAGCCTTTATAGTAGCGGCGATCTCTCTCTTCGAGTATTACGTAACGACGATTACCCTAATCCTAACCCTAAATAGTAGAGAGGTCTATAGCGTCGGGATCGTAGACGATTATCGTCGTAGTCGTAGTAGTACTAGTATTATTATTCGTAGAGGTAAATTGTCCTTAGTTATTACGTAGAGTGTCGAGCTAAGGAGGGCCGATAGGTATAAATGGATTATAAACTACAATAGAAGCTACAAGGAATAGTAGGGGCCAAAGTAGGAATAGCAAGTATGTTGTTATTGTCTATAGGTTAGAGCTTAACCTAAAAGGTGTTAGCTTGGATTAGTTATATGATTATCGTCCTATAATCCAGTCTACTTGGTATCCCCTACTAGGCAACTAACTAGACTGTATATTCCAACACTCCTACTTAGATTAGTTAGTCTACAAACCCTAATTCCAACTAACACAATCCAATAAGAACTTCAATTAGCTAATTAGATGCAATGGCTTCTAGATTGGCATAGTGTATCTAATCTGCTAGGTTCAATTCCTAGATCTAGTGTTTGCTTACTCGGGATTTGTAGAGTTTAAACCCCGAGCAAGCACTTTTGTCCCTTTATACTAACTATAATTGTCTAATGAATTCCTAGAACTATAGCCCTATCTTTGGCTTAGTTAGGCTATTAGCTACTATCTCTTTTGTTAGAGTGTATTCTACTATAACCTTTCTTTGCTACTAGAGATTTCTAACCTTGTTGAAACTAATATTAATATGTTTTGATCTTTTATAGGTATGAGCATCTTTAATAAGAGTCAAAGCTACCTAGTTATTACCTATGATCTAAACAGGTCTAACTTCATTTACTATATTAGAATTTCCTTTAATTAATAGTTAGAATAAGCATTCTCCTACTAACTATGTATAATCTATCTCCCTTAGGAGTACTGTAAGGAATTAAGATTGCTTTGTATATGTATTTATTACTATATACTTAGCTTCTATAGTTAATGTAGTAACTAACTTCTATTTCTTGCTTATCTAAGAAACTAGTAATCTATAGAGAAAGAAGATGCTTCTAAGGATCGAGACTCTATTAGCTTTATCTATTATATAATTAGAGTCTAAATATCCTATTAGCTTTCCTCCTCCCCTCCTAAACATTAACCCTAGACTTAGGAATAATTTTAGGTATCTAGCTAGTTTTCTAAGTGCTTTTAGATATCTCTTAGATAGATCTAACGTATATAATCCTAATCTTCTAAGGGCAAAAGCAATATCGGGTCTTGTTATAGTCATTAGCTATATCTATATACCATTCTAGCTTTAGTACTTAGTCTTGTTACACCTTTCTTCATTTAAGTTAGATTTTCTTAGACTCTCATAGCTATTAAGTAGTAATAAGGTTAGGTAGGCTATTTCTTTAGTTATTCTAAACTTGGCAAGGTTTTCCTAGATATAGTGTTCCTAGTCTAGCTTTAGAGTACTATTCTTTCTATCTCTAGTAAGCTTCATCCTAAGGATTTTGGTTGGTTTACCTAGGTCTTTGATTTTGAATACCTTGCCTAGTTCCTTCTTGAACTAGAGAACATCTTCTAGCTTTGGTACTATAATAGGAATATTATCTATATAGGTAAGGACTATTAGGTTCCTTCCTCTATGAATAAGCAAACATAGGTCTACCTCTAACTAGTAGAATCCTATTTCCTCTAGCTTTAAGACACATAGCTTGTTCTAGTCTCTTGCTACTTGTTTTAGGCTATATAAGCTCCTTAGGATTTTTAGGGCTATACCTTATAGGACCTCTACACCTAGTAGTAGGATTATAAAGATATCTTCTTATAAGGTACTTTTAGTAAATGCATTGTTTACATCTACTTAGTATAGCTCTAGGTCCTTTTTATATATAGTAGCTATAAATACTCTAAGTATATTATGCCTAACTATTAGTACAAATGTCTCCTAGAAATCTATCCTAAATTTCTAAGAGAACCCCCTTACAACTAGTCTTGCTTTGAACTTGTTAATTGCTCTACTAATTAGTCTCTTTATATTAAATACCCATTTTGAAGTAACTAGGTTTACTCCTTTTAGTAGAACTACCTAATCCTAGGTATGGTTGCTTCTAAGCGTAGTTAGTTCCTTCTAGATTGTATCTTCCTATATATAACCCTATTTAGGATCTTGTATTACCTCTTAGTAGGTTCTTAGGATTAGAACCTCCTATCTTTGTGTAATCCCTAGTATAAAGGTAGGGAATGCAACCTTATAAACATACTCTAGAAGTTCATCTATCTAATCCATACTTAGATCTAGGTCTTTCATTATATAGATGAAGGCCCTATAGTACTTAGCTTCTAGGAACTTATCCTCCTCTAATTCTCTTAATCTCTTCTATATAGTTAATCTTATAATCATACTATGCACTCTTTCTTCCCTTAACCTTTTATTAGAGATTGATCTCCTTCTCTTTAAATTCTCTTCCTAAGCCTAGACATCCTAGTTATCTTGCTAAGGTTTCTCTTAGCTCTAATTAGGGGCCTACTATTTCTCTTAGCTCTAATTAGGGGCCTACTATTCATTATTTTGTTCTTTTTCTTCTAGACCAACTATTACCTAATATTGGTTAATGTCCTTTAGTAGTAGAGGTAGTTAGACCTGTAATGGTTTAATGATATCCCGGTTCTCCTTCCTTAGTCTACTAACTAAGTTCCTTACTAGAGCTTAGCTTAGCTAGTTAAGTCTAGGAACATTTAATGTTATATCCCCTCCTTTCTTATTCTCAAACTAGACAACATTATTGTAAGCTCTTATAGCTTTTATATTAGGCTCCTAGAATAGCTATATCTTTAATGTATTAGGCATATACCTAATGAAAATAGCATCTTTGCCTCTATTCATTAGCTTGTCTAATCTTATCCTAGCTAGCTAAGATTTAGCGTCTATATACACAACTACTTTGCATCCCTAGACCCTAAAGTGTAATGTCGAAGGTCTCTTTCTAGTAAAAGCTTTATCGGGTAAAACTTTGAATCTATCTATATCTAGACTATTTAGGAGAGCATTTCT